>JACDOX010000043.1:5344106-5456976 GCA_014549065.1 Cardinalis cardinalis | reverse complement strand
CTATCCTATCCTATCCTATCCTATCCTATCCTATCCTATCCTATCCTATCCTATCCTATCCTATCCTATCCTATCCTATCCTATCCTGTCCTGTCCTGTCCTGTCCTGTCCTGTCCTGTCCTGTCCTGTCCTGTCCTGTCCTGTCCTGTCCTGTCCTCAAAAGACACTACAGGAGGCTGAACAAAACAGACATGTTTTTAATAAAAACACTCAAATAATGCAATTGTCCGCATAGTGAAAAATTGCATTTGACATACTGAAACTGAAGCAATCTAGATTATTAGACAGGTAACTTGTCAATAACTGTTTAGCAAAACATATTTTTATTTGGCTGTTTTCTGCCCTTGATATAATATAAATATTAACATAAAGATATATGAAAGCAGATTGCTGTGGTGGCATTTGCTGGTATAGTACAGAGAACTGATCCTGAATTGCTCGATATAATTTGAGATTTTGCAACATCCTCTCATGTATTAACCTAATATCCAAACCTACGCTCTTCCTTGCATTGGAAACATAACAAAGTTGTTATTCACATGTGCGTGTCTATGCAAGGGGAGAAGGCTTGGTGCAACATACAAAGGCAAAGTATGATTATTTTTTTAAATTTGTTTTTCAGTATGAGCATATGAAAGGCTCAGAATACAGGGCGATCAGCTGATTGTTCTCGCTGAGGTCAGTCCAGTGGGGAGCAGTGCAATAGCCAGCGGCTCCTGCACGGCCATGTGGCCCCGAGCAGGGCCACGCTGCGCCCACCCGAGCGGCTCAGCAGTCCCAAAAGGCGCGGGACACACGAGTGGCACCGTGCCGAGGAACGGGCCACGCACCCGCGGGCTGCTCCCGATCGTTCCCCGCGCCGAGCGGCCCCAGCACGGGCGAGCGCACGGAGACACCGCGGGGCTCCCGGCTCCGGTGCGAGCCGCGTTCCCGCTCCCAGAGGCTATTTCACCACGCGAACGGCCCGTCCGGGTACCTCGGGAACTCCTTCTCCCGGCTCACAGCTTTCCCTGACCGGACTGACGGCGCTGCCGCCCCCTGCGCGGTTCCCGGCGGGCGGGGCCGCTCCAGCCCCGCGGCGGGCGGGCTCTGCTGGGGCGGGGCGGGCCGGGCGCCTCCTTCCTGTTTCCGCTCGGGATCCCGGAGCGCGGCAGGGCCGCGGTACCGCGGGGCAGCGGCGGGCGGGGGGCGGCCCCGGCAGCGCGGCTCGGGCGGGCGGCGGGACATCGCCGTCCCCTCACGGTTCCGTGTGTTCTCTCCGCAGGGAGCTCGGCTGGCCCTTCGCCGCTCGGCAGGCCCGGAGGTGCCCGGGGCCGCAGGTGAGGCGGTGCCGGCCGCGGCGGGGCGGGAGGCTCGCACAGAGGCGGTCGGGGCCGGGGCCGGCAGCGCTGCGGGGTCTCGGCCGCCGGTTCAGTACCCAAAGCACTGCCGGGGCTCCCCTGCCTCCCTGGTGAAACCTACAGAGTGAAACCAACCGGGCTGGCTTTCTTTCACTTCCAGGAAGGTTCACAAACCGCACTCTTTTTCCATATAGCAATACATTCTTGGTAGCGTTTACAGCTCTGTTGGATTAAATACTAATTATTCTATCAACGCTGAACTTTAATATAGGGTCAGTGCTTTGTATTACACTTTCACATACTATGCATTGCTTTTAACTTCTAGCAAAAATGATCTTGCCCTTTAATAGTGAACAGGGACAACTTATATTAAAATGGTACTTAGTATCATAGAATCGGTAGGGTTGGAAGGGACCTCTGGGATCATCCAGTCCAACCCCACTGTGAAGGCAGGGTCACCTAGAGCAGGTGGCACAGGAACCTGTCAACCTGAGCTTTGCATATCTCCAGAGGGAGACCCCATGACTTCCCTGGGTTGCCTGTTCCTGTGGTCAGCCACCCTCAATGTAAAGTTGTTCTTCCCCATGTGAAGGTGGAACTTCTTGTGTTTTGTTCTTTTGTATGTGTGCTTTTATTTTGCTGAGTACTCAAGATTTATTTATTTTTTAAAATATTCTATAGGGGTTCCTCAGTAGGAGAACAGAAAAGATGTTCGATATTAAGGCTTGGGCCGAGTACATCGTGGAGTGGGCTGCCAAGGACCCCTACGGCTTTCTCACCACCGTGATCCTGGCTCTGACACCACTGTTTGTCATCAGTGCGGCGCTGTCATGGAAGCTTGCAAAAATGATTGAGGCCCGAGAACGAGAGCTGAAGAAGAAACAGAAACGCCAGGAAAACATTGCAAAGGCCAAACGAACAAAGAAGGATTAAATGGGCAAAAATGGCCTTTCTTGTGCAAATAATCCACTTTTAAAATGAAATACTTGTACATTTTGTGTTGCAATTGTCCTTTGATACTTGATCCTGTTATTTCTTGAAGTATGAAATTTAATACTTCCAGTGTAATTTTTTCCCGCTGATTTGTGTTAAAATTTGCCCAAGTGACACTTGTTAGAGTAATTAAATTTACTACTTGTATTCTAGTGCAGGTTGCTTTTCTAAATTTGCATGTTAAATTAAAAAAACCTCTTGGATGGCTTTGGAGGTAGATTTTTTTTTCTCTTAGCTGAGCTATGACTTAACAAGTGTCTTAAAATTATCAAGTTTAGGGGAAAATGTGAATTATAAACTGGATTACAGAAATGCAATTTTTGGCATACCTTGAGCAGGGCTGTAGAGGCAAGCTACCTGTAGCATTAGATAGCAGACATGACTGATTTCATTTAAGGTCACTGCATATGGCTGTGTGTGCCCATAGTGGCTGCTGCAGTGTCTTTGATGGTGCTGCTTGTCTGCAGAAATAATCTACTTTAGCTTTTCTTTTTTCCTGAACTACAAGCCATCAACAGACTTTAACTTCAGCGCAAGTTCTAGGAAACTGATTGCTTGTTCTTATTAGCTTCATTTCTCTTAAGGCACTCATGTTCTATAAAATACATACTGTTGTTTGATCTTCCCTAACAATCACCTGAATGCTCCACCCATAACTAATTTAGTTTTGCCTTCATAAATTCTTTATGCCTCAAAGAATAGCCATAAGTTGGGTGAGACCAAAGACCCAGGTGACCTAGTGTTCTGCTACAGCAGATGGCTGTGCAAGGGTGTTGCACGAGCTGGTGACAGTAGTTCTGGTGACAGTAACCACCTGGCTACCTTTGATCTAAGACTGGAGTTTAGGCAGGATTTTTGTTCTCATGGCCCTGGAAACTCTACTGCCTTACGGGTTGCAAGATGTTGACATAGTCAAAAAAGTCAGGTTTGTTTTGTAAATACATCAAAATTATTTAACCTTATTTCCAATTAATCTCTTCTTAATAGACTTGATTCATTTTTCAAAGCCTAATTTTTTAATAACAGTCTGTGGAGGTCTCTACACAGTCAAGTTCAAAAGAGCTTGTAGCAGTCATTAGGATTTTACATTTTGCATCAGCACAGACTTGTGCATTCTAGCAGCTACTCTTTGCTCAGGTTTAAAAATAAAACCTTAAAATAATACCATTGTTCAAATGAAGAGACCTATAGAGCTGGCTGACACCAAGGGGGATCAGAAGTGGGGAGTCTAACTGAAATTACTTTTAAGTAAATTTGAAGTTGATCCCCTTTCAATTTTGTTGGTGAGAGCAAGCATTATTAGAATATGACATTTGGGCATTTTATAAATATATGAGATTAAGTCTCCATGTTTTGTATGAAGTGTTGTCAAATATGTATGTGTTCTACCTTTGATACCTACATAGCTTGAAACACAGGGAGGAAAACTGATGAGGGATACACTCCATAAATAAATTTGATACTTTTTGAAAAAATATTGTGTGGTCTTCATTTTTATTTGAAGTTCTCCAACATCATCTCTAAGCAAATAATCTGCACACTTTTTGTATCTAAACTATGGCCAAAATGATCTCATCATCTAGGGAAGTCCATGGATACACAAGGAATACAAACTAATACTTTTTTTGAATATTCATGACAGTCCCTTGTCCAGACCTAGTGTTATTTTCCAGCAGCTTTATCAAGTACTTCTAGCTTCTATTATAGCAGTTATATGTATTTTAACTGGTTTTACCCTGTGCAAATTGCTGTCTGCAAATCAAACATTCAATATGTTGACTGTTTTAAAATCAAACATTCAAATATGTCAATTGTTTTAAGTTACAAGAACGTCTCTACGATGAGTACAGTGAGTAATCAGTGTAGTGTCGTAGTGATTCCTGTTAATGAAATCGACTTTTCCGTCTGCTTGCCAGCGGAAAGCATGCTGGCACTGCCAAGGGATGTATTCTGAAGAGATGTCTTGGCCAAGACTTGGGAAAATGTAAGTGTACAGACAATTCTTCCATCAAGAACAGTTTTAAAACTAAATTAGGCTTCAAGGAAAAAAGCAATTTAGACTTTAAGAAAATTTAGATAGTCTTTTAAGTATGAATTCAAGAGTAACTGATAAGCAGCAATTGTCAAAACCAAACTTAGTAACACACTCTGTTTTTCACAAAACCCAAACACTTAAACAATACATTGTCATGATCAAGCCTATTTGAATAGTTCTGCAAAAGTAACTCAAACTGCTTTGATACTACTTTATTGTACTCTTGTATATATCAGCTGTGTATGTCTCTGTTAAAATATTAATCAATTAACAGTACCTGTCCATTAAATTGCTTATTTATTTTGACTACTACCACTGCCTGGTGGCATCCAGGCACCTGGCTGGAAGGTATTTGCAGTGCTCGTGGGGTCTTGTGAGGGCTCCTTCTTTCCATAGTAAGGGGCAGATGCATGGCCTTTAACCTGAGTATGACTTGGTACAGCAACAAGTCCTTCCTCATACTCCTTGGCCTGAAGCAGCTTATCCTTTTCAGATACATCCTTGACTTTCTGCTTCATTTCTTCTCTATAACTTTCATTCCTAAGAATCTCCTGAAAACACAGTAGAAAGATAATTAAGTCAAAAGCAAATGCAATATACAGTGTTTCAATAAAACATTTTAAACAGTCGTTTATTTTCTTAATTTTATAACCCACATTTGCAAGTATTAAAGTAAAATAAAATGTGGCAAAATTGTTGGTTTTCCACAACTGCAAATTCAACTCTAACTGTATTGTGTCCACTTCACTACTCTCCTGGAGCAAAAAGAAGAAATAAAGAAATTAAATACACAAATGTAAAAGCACATTAAAACTAAGGCTACTTTTTGCATTGTTTCCTATGTAGGAGTTGATACTTACAGCTATTTATCATTTGCATCTGTTCTTTTAATTCACTATGCCTATGGTGTTAGGTACCTGTGCCTCAGGGCACAGTTTTGGGAGAAACAGATTTGCAACCTTTGGGGTCTTTCTTCTGCAAGACTACAAAATAAATAACTAAAATCACAAACTCACAGACTGGTCAGGTTGGAAGACAGCACAGTGGGTCATTTGGTCCAAGTTTATTCAACCTCTATGCTCCAGCAGGGTCATCCCAGAGCACATGGCACAGGATTGTGTCTAGATGCTGCTTTATTATTTCCAGTGAGGGAGACTCCTCAACCTCTCTGGTCAATCTGTTTCATTGCTCAGTCAATCTTACAGTAACATATTCATAAAAAGGTGGAACTTCCTGGGCATAGATGTCTGCCCACTGCCTCTTGTTCTATTGCTAGGCACCACTGAGCAGAGCCTGAATCCATCCTCTTGACACTCTCCCATCAGACACTGATAGACACTGATCACGTCCTCGCTCAGTCATCTCTCACCAGCTTTTCTGGGTAGGAGGGGTGCTCCTGTCCCCTAATCAACTTCACTGCCCTCTGCTAGATCTGCTTCAGGACTCCCATGTCTCTCCTATCCTGAGGAGCCCAGAACTGGACACAGCACTCCAGGGGAGGCCTCATCAAGGCTGAGTAGAGGGGCAGGATCACCTCCCTCCACCTGCTGGCAATGCTCTCCCCAATGTCCCCCAGGATACCATTGGCCTTCCTGGCCACCAGGACACACTGCTAGCTCATGGACAGCTTCTTGTCCACCAGGACCCCCAGGTGCTTCTCCACAGAGCTGCTCCCCAGCAGGTCAGCCCCAGCCTGTGCTGGTGCCTGGGGTTGTTCCTCCCCACGTGCAGGACCCTGCACTTGCCCTTGCTGAATTTCAGATGGTTCTTTGTCCATCTCTCCAAGGTGTTGAGGTCCTCTGAAGGGCTGCACGGCCCCCTGGGGCATCAGCCATTGCTCCCAGCTCCGCATCCTCAGCAAACTTGCTCAGAGGCATCTGTGGCACCYGAGTCACTGGTGAGTAACTTAAACAGTCCTGGGCCTGTACTKAACCCTGGGGAACAGCACCAGTGACTGCATCCAGCCAGACCCTGGGCCAGTGACTGACTGCATCCAGCCAGACCCTGGCCAGTGATTACAGCCCTCTGGGTTCTGCCATTCAGCCAGTTCTCAATCCACCTCACTGTCCACTCATCCAGTCCACAACTCTTGAGTTTTCCTACAAGGATGCTGTGAGAGACAGTATCGAAAGCCATGCTGAAGTCAAGGTTCCACTGCTCTCCCTTCCACCATCCAGGTAGTTGTTTCATCATAAAAGTCAATCATGTTGGTCAAGCATCATTTATCTGCAGTGAATCCATGGTGACTCCTCCTGATCACCTTCCAGTCATCCATGTGGATAGATATGGCCTCCAGAATTAAGAAGAAGGCTGAATTCTTTTCTCTATACCAGTACACTCCTCTGTAAACAAGAGACCATGGTATTATCGTAGGAATTTAGGTGCTAAAATACATGGAGTACTGCCAAGAGTTTAAATAGCAACTATGAACACCTAAGAATTCTTAAAAGAAAGTAATGAAAGAAAACCTTATGTAGGAGGTTGACCATGGCTGAATGCCAGATGCCCACCAGAGCTTGTCACTTCCCTCCACAGCTGGACAGGGGGAGAAAATATAGTGAAGAGTTCACAAGTTAAGGACTATAAGATATCATGCACTGAATGCCATCACAAGCAAAACAGACCCAATCCTGTTGCAGGATGATGATAAATAAAATTAAATCTTAAAATCACTTCCCCCCTACCCCTCCCTCCTTCCCAGCTTTGTCTCCTCCCCATAGCAAGTGCAGGGAGACAGGGAATGGGAGTTATGGTCAGCTGGGACCTCCATGGCTGCAGGGCCACAGCTGCCTCACCATGGTCTGCACCAAGGGCTGCAGGGGAACCTCAGCTCTCTGCCTGGAGCACCTCCTGGCCCTCCTTCTCCCCGACCTGGGTGTCTGCAGGGCTGTTCCTCTTATATATTCTCACTCTGCACAAAAACTCTACAAAAATTTTTTTAGGTCTCTTAAATATGTAATCAGAGAGGCATTTCCACCATTTCTGATGGGCCCAGCCTTGACCAGAGGCATGTCCATCCTGCAACTGGCTGAGACTGTCTCTTCCAGACATGGAGAAAACTTCTGGCAGCTTCTCACAGAATCCATCCTTGTAGCTGCCCTGCTACCAAAACCTGGGCTATACACCTTATCTTAGAGGTACCATGGAAAGCATCCCCTTTTCTTGTTCTTAGTTGCTTCTGTACTTAAATTCACAGATACAGAGAGCAGAGGCAGAAGCCTTTGCATACAAATGGAAATTGAATGGAAATACACAAGTAATACACAAATGACACAAACTGAAGAGGGGTGAAAATTCTGACATGCTCAAATAGAAATATTGCCAAGCATTACAAGATCAAATTTTCAACAGTCAGTATAGCAAAACTTCTTTGTGGCATCTCTCAATTCTATTCTTGTTTATCACATGCCTATGTAAATCCACCACAACCTTACTGATTTCCAGGGGATTACTCCTATGATGCTTGTGATAAACCCCTACTAAGAAACAAGTAAAGCAAACACCTTTGTGATAACTGAAGGCTCCATCATTGTCTCTGGTAAAACCATGGGAAGTGATTTATTAAAATGCAAATACAACCTACTTATTATGAACAGCTAATAATTTAAAATCTCTTAAAGTGATTACTTCAACACAGTTATCTTAATCAGGTAAGAGCAGCTGTAACTAAATACCAAATGCTCCAAGTCCATTTTAAATGTTGATATATAATTTTTCTCTGGCTTTCAGACTCAAATAAGGCTCTTTTAATCAGCTTTCTGTGGACAAAGTATAATTGTGATAGAGTAAAATGAAAAACTGGATCTCAAAAACCCTAAAAAACCCATGAGAAATTATTCTTATTAGCAATTGGAAAAAAAAAACCTAACTGAAGTGACTTATTCAGAATTTTCTACACAATTTACCATGATAAAATTTTTTTACTACAAAATGTACATATCCATTTTTGGCATTAAACTCATGCCACTAACACGTACACTGAAATCACTGGGTTCCTGTGCTCAAGGGAAAGAAAATATGAGTTTGAAATATTGGGTCAATTGGCATGTTAGAAAAACTGGGTCAAATACGTTCTCACTTTGAGATTCCACTGCTAACCAATCATTTACTGTCTGATTTGCTATAAAAAGTAACTGAGGGCTAAAAGTTAGTTTGTTTGTGTGTTTTTTGGTTTTTTTGTTTAAGTTACATTGTCAGGTTCAGAACACTTATATTCTCTTTCTTCAAGATGAATCACAGTATTTTGTAAGATGGCTATCTTGACTAAAAACTGCCCCCCAATAAGTTTTCCGCTAAAATATAAGTACACAAACATGTAATGTGATCTGACCATTAAGCAAAGTACAAAATCTTTCTATCCAACCCAGAAAACACATAATCTATCAGATGGCTGCAGTTTTTAAAGGATTAGCTTGTTCTTCCAACACTCTCTTTTTGTACAAATAAATTATATAAGCTCTTTGAACCAGCAATTCTCAGGAAATACATCACATCTCAAGAGTACCAGAAACGTCCTTCACCAGTTTTACTAAAAGAAAATTCTAAGAACTGGGGCTATGCTGCAAAACAAAAAACAAAAAATGCCTTAAGATATCCAGCCACATTTTAAAGCAGTTGAACTCCCTATTGAAATGTATCAGCTCCCAGCATACAGAACAGGATACACATGATATGCCACGAGCTACGTTCAACTACATGCTCTGCAGCTTATTTTTAGGTGGAAAGTAAAACAAGACATTTTGTCACTGCAGGTTGTCCAGCTTTGGTGATTATTTTAAGTTGTATGAAGTTTTAACACTTCTAACGCTTGGAGCTGCATGTCTTTTTTCCTTAGGTGGACTGAGTTTAAGAAAGTGCTGCCTAAGGTTTCCTTGAAGAACATTATTATTAAGGAAATACCAAAGTAGCCCTTTGTGGAGTTTGAGGCAGCTGTTTTTCATCCACAAAACTGCTGACTTCTGCACAATCTGACATCTTAGTATTGGTAACAGCTGCATGATCAAAAAATGAAAGATAGCCTGCTCCTAGGAGCAACACAAGCTCAAGACATGTTGCTGTCTTCCAAGGGTGTTTCTGCAAAAGGCATCGGGCTGTATTTCCTGCCACCAGCATGAAATTTTCACTTCTGTTGCAAACTATGTATTTTTCAAAGCTCTGACATAACTCAAGCAACGGAGTTGTATCACAAAGTATCCTCTGTGGCGTGGAAACTGTATTCACCTCCACTCCATACAAGGAGAAAAATCTGGACAAAGGATTTTGGATGCCTACCTCACTGTACTGGAAGAGCTGCTTTGTAGGGTAAATATTTGCGATGCAGTGGTTTTTTGCTCTTAAAGACTCACATATTGTCACTCCTTTCCCCTTCCTGAATAAACGAGTAACTTTACAGAATTAATAAAATGAGTTGCTCTTGGAAGGAAGATGTCATGAATACAAAAGAGGGTTCTCTAGACACACTCACTCCTTCAGGTGGAGTCTGGCTCAGTAGTGACCAGTCTTTGCTGAACACTTCTTGCTATTCTTCTCCACAGGCAGATGGTGGTACTGAACCCTTTCTGTCCCGCAGCACCTGCTGAACCCCACACCCTGAGGAACCAGTTCTCCCCTCTCTGTGTGCCCCTCAGTCCTTAAGCTAGTCATAGTCACATCAGCACCTGCCTCCCACAAAATATATTCCAACTCCTGGGCACAAAGTGTGAACAGAGCTCTAAGGATGCAGGTAAATGCAGATAGGCAGTACCAATATACAGTCTCTAAGAGGCAGGGTTTAAGGGGTATTTTAGCAGATTGGCACTTTCCAGAAGGTTTTTTAAACATCAAACCCTTTAATTACAAGGATTTTATTTATTATTAATTTTGAGAAAAATGTCACTTTTTTCAGATGCATTTGTATTTTGATTAAATTAGAAATAAATAGTTTATTTATGTTGTCTTAGAAACTATTTCTACTTCCCAAGTTACCATAAGTTGAAATACTCCTGATTTCTCTTGATTTGCATCTTGTTAGCTAGTTACTATTTGATGCCAGAACTGAGAAACAGCTGGACAGATTTTCTAAACTGTAGACAGTGCAATTCATAGAATACTCACATTTTGTGTCTAGTTTGAATATTTTATGTTTAATCATTTATTAACTTGAACTTAGAACTCTGCCTGTTAAAAATTCATATCTGGACGTTGACAAAAATTTAAAAAATAGCAAATGGGATGAAAAAATTGTTTTGGCAGAGTATTAAAGAAATTAATGTAAGACAATTTAACATGTCAGAATTTTTCTTCATTATCAAATTAACTGAAACTCAGGCAAAATCCTAGAAATTAAGCTGAATCACTATTTTTTAGAACATCACCAAACAATTAAACTAAACTACATTTTCCAGTTTGACAAGTTAAAAATAGGCAAGATGAGATATTTGGCTATTACATAATATTTCAAGAGTAGGAGGCAGAGAGACAACCTCATCTTTGGGAAGCACTGAATGTTGTGATCCAGGGCAGGTCTTGATATCTCAGCAACTGAACATGAGCCCAGCAGTACCAGCTTGGGAATGAGAAATAATGTGGTAAATGCAAAGCTGTCACTACACAGCAAAAACAGAGGAGCAGTTTGAAATAGAAAGGCTTATCTGGATTAGCCAAAATAGTTATTTAAATCAAACAGTGACTCAACTGACTGCTAATTTTGTAAAGAACATACACTAAATATCCTTGATCCATCAACAAACAGCATTAATGATTTGTTTTATGCAGGTTCAGTTTTTGAGCAAATCTCTGATCAGTTACAATATTTAGTTTTACATGCAGAGCTAATACCACATTTACTACCATGCTAAGTCAGTTAAATATTAATCATAACTCACACTAATTTTTGTTCAAATTAAATCTGCAGACAAGCAGTGCTCAGTATTACTGAAGTACTATAGTGCTAGATATGAACTACAGAACTCTGGCATGAGCTGACACAGTTTCTAGGGCACCACAGTGTACACACACTTGTTCTAAGGCACACTTGTGTTTGGCAAGAACATGTAGCAAGAGGCAAAAGGAAGAGACACCGGACTGTAAAGCATATCACCAACACATGGAGACAGTAGGGGTTTGTGCCTGAATTATTTTTACAGTTCTGCAAAGGTATTTGTCCAGAACTACCCATATATTCATGATTACAGATGAGAGTTTGTAGAAGCAGCAAAAAACATAAATTAGCCTGGCACCACTGCACTCTGCCCTGAATAAAGGACAACACATAGCTCTGATCTCCACAGAGCAAATAAAGGAACTGTAGCTGTGACTCAGTTGCAGTTTGGTCCTTGCTTTCCCTAGTCTGTATATGATGTAATTTGTACCAGCCCTTTTCGTGGTACGCTTCCCTTTGCCCTGCACCCCCGCTCAGCTGTGCTGTCAGTGAATCAGGACACAGAGCCAGTGCTCCATGCACTCCTTCCCACATGGACAGGAGCAGAAAAGCAGCAGCAGCTCTCTCCTCTGCCGCCTTGGAATCTCAGGCGTGGGCAAATTAGAAGCAATGGGAAAAATTGGTGCCCTAATACTCCTCTGTGGAGGTTGGGCAAGCAGTTATATTTCAAACTTGAAGAGAAAGTAAAAATGAAGAGGTAAAAATCCAAAAGATGATGGCTTCTGCAAATGCTCAATTTTTACTTTTTTTTATTGACTTCTATGACTACTCCCTTCTATTAAAAGGTCTTTGTAGCTCAGTTCTTTATATTGTCAAATTTTATTGCCCTTTTGCACCAAATAATATTTGGTGCATATCACCAGCTTTACAGGGATCCATATTTCTGGAATCATGTAATTTACTATGCAAAATACTATTTAGTGCAACGTAAGTTACTGAATATGGCCCAAATCCTGGTAGTGATTCTGGAAAACAATGGTGGGAAATATTTTGCTCAGAGACATGTTTATCCCTGTGCTTTTAAAATGTTTTTCCTTGAACCTGTTAATCATACTACAGCTTTTGGTAGCTTCAGAAGTAAATTACTCATGTGCTAAGCCCTAATCTCTATGTAAGAATGTACAATCTCCTTATCAGTTCTCATTTTACAATCTCTCAACTGAAGCATCTGAAAGCAGACAGAGGAAAACTATAACATGCAATCCCAACAGTGTCAAACAAAGCATTTTTTTAAACTGCATTCCATTCTCCTTAAAGGAACGTAAATTCTGTGTAAACTACTCTACATGAATGAACCTGCTTTTGATCATACCATCTCTCAAATAAGTAATACTTATGATCAAACAAATGGGAAGACTGGATATACATTGTGGGAACTAAAGAGAATTTAATTTCAATGTAATTATTTGGGGGTTGAGAGGAAGAAACCTTATGCTTATTACAACTCACTGAAGTATGTTTTTTCCTCACTTGACAAGGAGTTTGCCAAAACAGAAAATTATGGATACCCTAAAAATAGTTTGAAAGAATAGAGTTATCATCACATTAGGTTTATTTAGCATTTCAGCTTCAATCCAACTGTGCAATTCAGAACTCACTGAATTTTATTACTGTGTAACAAGTACATACTGCATGAGAAAAGCAGCTGTATCCTGCGGTTTTCAATTTCAACGTATTTTCAGGATCTTGATGCTAATTAAAGGAACATGCAATTCTACTTTACTTCCCATTAAATACTAATGTAACACGCACATACAGAGCAACAGTGAGGTATCAGTTCAAACTGAGATTTGTTGCTGTGCAGCCCTATGTGTGCTACAGAGGAAGCAGCTTCTATATCAACAGGGAAGTGTTATCTAGTACAAAGACCTGTGTACATAAAGATGTGTTACTATGGGTTCACATCTACCACTTTCAGGATACCATGTTGGTGGGTTGAGAGATAAACCACGTTTCCCTCCACACCACTTTCTCTCAGCATTGCCACAACTGAAAGTTTCCTGATTAGTTTTCTGACCCCCAACGAAGTCTGTAACTTTATTTCTGTCTCCATTCTACAGACACGGCCTTAAATAATGCTAGGTTTCTCAGATACCCTTGAACTTCAGGACATTGTCAGAAGTAGTGTGCAACTAGAAGATCTGTTATGGGAGAAAATAAGGGTGAGATTTCTAAATATATTTGGATATTTCATGTTATAGATGACAGAATTCTTTAAAAGCCTCTGCAAATCTGATGCCCTCTGAAATAAGAAAAAAAAAATCAAATAGAAGTTAGGCACAGAAAGGTCTGAAGAGAGGTTTCCTCCTTGTCTTCATGAGCATCTTTTCTTTCCTCTCCAAACAAGATACAAAAAATCCAAAATATAAAGATGCCTGTTTTAAATTTCCGTAGCCAGAAGGAAAACTGAGGGGTAGGGGAATATGCAAGACAGCACATTTACATTTAACTTGGAAATTTTTGCATGAGCTATACAGAAGGTGGACTATGGCTCAAAGAAGGGAAGGGAATAGCCACTTAAAGAAATAATTTGCATGGATGAGACATTCTTTCTATAAAACAACTGCTACATTTCAAGAAAACTTTTCTTAATAAATTCTAACAACATTAAAGCTGAGCAGGCGAACTAACACACATGTAAAGTGATAAATTATTAAATCTGCTTCCATGAAATAGCATTTGATTAAAATTATTTTAATATTAGTAACCTTTAAAACATTCTCATTAATTTAAAACTGTAAGGTCCTTAGACAGTGACATATTTCCTATTTGCCAAAACACTTGCTACATACATCTAGTTTCCTATAAACATTATAAAGAAATGTATTAGTCAACTTAGTTATTAATCCCTAGTTAAATTGGTTAAAATATAATTTAGAGCTGCACAGAAATTAAGGTAATGATTTTCCTCAGCCAACCATATATGATCATACTCAATACACACATAAAGGGAGAGGTGACAGGATGCTACAGTACCGCAAAAATATTTGTATTCAAGCTCAGATTCTCACTGTTATTAAGGAGTATATATACACATACTGTACACATGGTCAAACAGGACAAAGGTGTGATCCAGTATTCTATATTAAGACAGATTCCCTGACTACCATAGGAACAGAGTATGTTTAAGCAGAATATCTGAAACAATATGATCTGCACTAATTCGTCAAGTCATCACCCTTATCATAACTAAGCTGAGACTTGGCATATTTCAAGCTGTAAAAAAATCAAAGGCAACCAACTGTTAATCAGTATCCCAGAAAATTATTTTAAAACCCAAGGCTTCCAGCATTAACATTCCTTATGTAAGTGGCCAGGTTAGAAATAATGAAGGTGATGAACAGCATTCATGAACTATGTCTAGTCAGACACAGAAGGCCAAGTGACTTCCTTCAAAAATGGGAAAAAAGGGATGGGCACACACAGAGGAAAGAAACCATTAGGGATGTGGCATATTTAACGCTGCACAGGATGACTAGGAGTATTCCTCCAGAAAAAAAAAAAAAACAAAACAGGAGAGAGAAACTAAAGAGAGAGGTAAAGCAATTTCTTCTGAGCAAAAGTGAAAACTTTATAATGGAAACAAGCAAACAAACAAACAAACAAAAAAAATCAGGTGTTTGTGGAAAAAAGAATGGCTTGATTACAAAACATTATCAAGTCTCAAGAAAATCACCAGCAGACTTAGCTTGATGTCATGATCCAATTATTCTGACCACTGTCAGGGAGGAACAACTCACATTTGTTCTCACTTAATGACTGGCATGTCCTGATGATTATGAGTGACATTTTGTTACCAAACCATTGGTTCCCAACATGTGGTCCTCAGTGTGATCAGTAAGATCCAACTGCTTTGTGAAGCTGTAACTCTGCAATATTTTCAATTAAAAATTCATCAGGAAACCTGGTAACGTGAGTAGTTGAGCAACCCCTATCCTCAATAGCCAAGAGCTAATAAAAGATAAGACAAATATAAAACCCCCATACATATGATTCAAAAGGGGATGGTAGGCTAACAGAAGTGGAACAGAAATTGTAATAAGTTTAACATATGTCATTTGATATTAGAAAGAAAAAAATGAAGGGCAAATGGCAGGAAAGAGAGGAAAAACCATTCAAAGAAGTATTTTGACAGACTGCAAAGGTAGGAACACAGGCACAGCTCCAGAAAGTTACACTTTAGGATCTTTAGGGTTGTTACAATACAATGATGACAGCAAAATGTCATTAAAACAAGACCATAAAATTTGTGGGGTTTACATCCTTTTTCAGAAATAGTCTGGTCTCAGGAGAAATACACAAAACAACAAAGATTTGTTATACAGGATTTCAACATGGAATATGCCACAAATATTCCCTTGTTTCATAGCTGTCAAACAGCAGTTTATCATACTATCTCTACAGTCAAAAGGGGACATAATATGGAATAGCAGCCAGTAAGGTTTATGTAGCTAAAACACTAAATCAAATCAGCCCTACAAATAGGGACCAAACAATATGCTATATGTACTTCACTACTATAATTATATTAAGACATAAGGATTTGGGCCAGTTTCAAATTAGGAGAAAAGTAGATCATATATAGGGCACCAAACTATTCTCCATAATAGAGAAAAAAATTAGGCTTTACTATCACATATTAAAAATATGATTGGAGGACTTTTTTCAAAACATAAGGAAGAATTCTTAACATACATATATTTGAACTTCTTTTTCTTACACAGGAAAGAAACTGTTTAGAGATTACTTGAAAAGTTAACTATTTTTAAATTCCTAGTGTATAATTTCTGCTCTGTGATATGGTCAATGCTCAGCCCTGCAAGTGAAGTACCTAGCTGCTAAATTATTTCTCAGATCTATTGCCCCATGAAACTAAAAATATAAGAAGTCCTGTAACTCTGAACGCACCATTAGTCACAGCAATCTTTCACTCCCCATAAACTGCTTTTTCTGGAAGGTAAAATATTTAGAACACTATTGTTCCACAATTCTCTCACCTGTGGAGACTTCTTGCTCCCTATTTCAAAAATGAACCAACATCTCTAGCACCAGGAGTTTTATTGCACCTAGTCCAGACCCAAGGCTGCCTGTCTTGGAGATGATTTACCTCAGAGCAACTATCAGAGCAGCCTGGCTCACAGAAATGATAGAACAAAAGACACACAACACTTCCCATCTTCAAACATCACATTAAGTGGTAATTTCAACAATAAAAGTTGTTTGCATATAATTGGTATAAAGCCAGAAGTAATTAAAATTCGGTCAGCCCTAACTTAGATGGAGCAACTGTTGTAGTATCAGTTCCATGGCTCTACATAAGTAACTAGATTGGAGAGGAAAGGGAAAAGAATTTAAAAATTAAAAAAAACCCAAAATCCACATTTACTACTTCCCTGAATACGTTTAAGGATAAATTTAACTCAAACTTCTTTCATTCATGGATGTATTATAGTCCTTACTGTATCTATAGCCTCAGTAGCAAGTGTGAAAGAGGAGCATAGAGAATTAGTTGAAAAGCTGTATGTTTTGTAGGAGCTTCAAGGACAAGCTTCCCCAGGTCATCTCAACTCACAGGCAATCAGGACAACTTTTCACAGGCCAGGATGTCCCAGAAGATCTCAGCAACCAAATGGCTGGATATGCCAACATATCTTCAGACAATGCTGGGCAAGTCATGTGTGTGTGTGTGTATGCATCTGCATACACAGATCAGCAGTCAAACTTGTTTCTAAACTCCTTACAAACTCATCAGCATAAAAGACACTAGGGGACATTTCTCTGCTTTCTCTTACGGAAAAAGACATAGCTGCAACTCCCTGTAGCATTAGCACTAAAAAATGCTAGTGCAATTGGTTTTCCTGTTTTGATGAATCCACTGGCAGCTGGGTTTGAAACCCACATTTTAATATCAACTATCATGAAAAAACCTTACATTAATTAAAAAGCCATACCAGTAATTTTAAGAATTTTTTTTAATTGAAGAGACTCTTTAACAGTTACGATCATCTTAAAGAATCTATGTGTATCATAAAAGAATTCATACAGAGAATGACTAAAGAATAATGGAGTTTATTTTACTTTTTGATAAGTGTTAGATATCTAGTCAGTGTGCATTTTCATCAATTAGGCAAGAAACGTACTAAATTCTCCCCCATAAGTGGCAGATTACTGCACAGATGAGTCCACTATAAATTAATTATGGTAGTTTCATTTCAATTGAAATTTTAAAGACATTTCATCTCACCTCAATTGTGGGTGGATCTTCTCTCTTTTTCCTTATCCATGCTGAAAAAAAAAATCAAATGGATTATTTCAAAGATCACAAACAGTATTAAAACTCAAAATTATTATTAATTTGTAACAGAAAGCAAGTATTTATTAAAAAAATACAACAGAATCCACCACAACCTGGCAAACCTGTCATTTCCCAAAATGTAGGCACAGGATGTTATTTCCTGTTTCAATACTTGGTCTTCAGAGAAGGGAGAGGTGGGGGATGATGTCACCTCTGTGTGGAGACATTGGGCACAGTCTACATACCACCTTAGCTGTCAAAACAGGGCTTAAAAAGCAGGGCTTATGGCACAGGCTTATTGTTGAGCTTGCAATAGAGTTGAGGTACACCCTAAGAAAATGACAAGCTGACTGATGGAAAGAACAGCCTTAGACCACTCTGGTGAAAAAGGATTCCTGTACATGCTTCAGACATTCTTAAAGCTGAAAATTTTTTATGTTACTACCAGGTAGAATTCCTTTACAGGTATGAAAGGTACAGCCCCAGACCTGACTGAGAGACTGCAGACCCTGGACTGAACACATCATGTGGCTCTGTGGGATTGCTCGCTGCCAGGAGGGGCAGGTACTGTGAGCGGGGGAAGGATCCGTTGGAAAAGACAGCAGAGGAATGGAGGAATGAAAGCAGTGGTGATGAAAGCTGTCCTGTGGCTCAGGTTTTCTGAATGAGATCCACGGATATTTGCCTACTCCCGTCACTATCACTGCTGTTAGCTGGACTGTCAGGAGGCAACAATCCAGACACCACATCACAGACGCTGACAGGTCTCACTTTGTCAACGAATTAAGAGAGAGAGCTCCAACTATTACAGACATTATTTAGAGGAATGACCTGACACCACTTTTTAGAAATACCACAACTGTAGCATTTTTTCATTGTGTTTTAATCTACACAATTGGTAGGTTTTTGGTTGGATACTTCCAAGACATTTGTCCTTTCTGCACATATTTTTCAAATTAATTAGAAGCAGAATGCAAGTAGCCAGTAATGAACAGAATGACAAATATAAGGAAAGCCACTTCCAAGTGCTGAGATGCAGAAAAATGTTATGTTTGTTTGGGTAATTAAGATTTTTGTTACTATGCTTGAAAATTACAGCAAAAATAACATTTTGCTATAACACACTCAAATTCCTGGCCTCACCTGTTGCCATCTATAAAATACAGAAATGCTTTAAGAAGTAAACATTCCATGTTTTAATTTTCTAATACCATCTGTGCTGTATTTTGAAGGGAACCAGGGAATGATTTAGACAAGCCTAAGACATTAAAGCCTGCACAGTCACAACACCATCTCATTTCTGAAAATGCAATTACATAGAAGGTGAAACACTAACAACAGCAGCAGTATGCAACTGGTTTTAGGGAGAATTAAGTTCCAATTAACATAAGAATAAAGGGAGATGAAATGGTAGAACAGCTTGGGATTTATCCAGGATGGCAAGGCCAACAGCCTTGGTTCATGGTAAAGTTTAACGGTAAAATACCTGCAAAGATATGAAGCAAGGTAATACTTTCAGTTCTTGTCTATCAGATGCCATCTCCTGAAGATATGTATTTTTAAATGTCTTTCTCAGACTACTTTTCTTAAAAGCAGTCCCTGTCAACTCTTCTCAGCACTCCTAACAAAAAATAAATCCAAATCATTGTGGAGAAGTGACAGAGCTATCAAGAGTTAGCATCACACTTTCTGCAAGTTTTATGTCAGTGGAAAGAAAAACAGCCCAATAATGTAATTCCAAATACAACTAAGTGACATTCTATTAAAACCATAGAACTATAGAACTTTTTGCATGTACCTGTAGTAGCACTTACAAACATTTAAATTCTACTAGGACTTCAAACTGCAAAACCTGGTAAGATGAAAGACTAAACTGAGACTGTCACTTCTCAGCTGGCAGCCTTGCATACGCTCTGTAACAAAACCAACCATGCTATTGAAAAAAATCTTATCACATAAGCGTTCCCTCCTGAAGGAAGTTACCTTTGTCCATACTCAGCAACAGTTTCAGATTACTGAAATACTTGGCAACATCATTCAGAAAAAAGTGAAAAGCAGTAGAGATTTCAGATACAGCAAAGTGTGTATACTAGACACTAATCAATAAAAGATACAGCTGGAGAAACAAAGGGAAAAATACTAGTTCAAAATGTCTCATAAAAAGTAAAGCTTAAACCATCAAAATTTAACAGATTACTTTCAACGAAATATCATCTTCTACCTTGCCATGCCTTGCTTCTGACCTATGGAAGGATAGAACCACTGTTTTCAATCCCACAACTCTCAACATGTAAAAATTGCTTTACTTTATTTGAAATTGCCAGCATTTTCTTAAAACACCAGCTGCATTTTAATTTCAGATCATTACAATAACTGATCTCTAAAGAAAAATTTGAAATAAAAATTAAGCAGCAGCCAAAAAGTACTGCTGAAATATAAACAGTACAATAGATTTTCTTTCAAGAGCACCTGTGACCTTCACAGTTCTTTGACTAACGATTTTCAGATGAATGGAACACTTCTAGTAAAGGATTTTATAATTTAATTATTTACTTCATTTTAAAAGCTGCAAACAAAACAGTGAAGGGTAACACAATCACATATGTCCTGTGAACAGAGGCTGTGAAATAAGGACCACTCCACAATACATTTTCATTCATTAAACTAAATTCAGTACCAACACTCAAAAGCAAAGAAACAAACGTTAATTTAGGAAGAATTTTAATATCAAACCTTCCATATTGAACTGTATCTATTTAAATACATAAAAAATGCACGCAGTTTTAACACTGTGCTCTTTTTCTTTCCAGTTATAACAACACTTGAATACTTTGTTTTATTTGAGCTATTAACCTTTCTGTTTTCCAGTAAATGTCAGGGGTACAAATCTTTTTCAGCTTAAAGGTACATAAAACTTCTTGGCACAAATATTGATACTATTTTCTGAATTACTACAAGTAAATTAATTTTAATATCTCTGATGAACTGCATAAGAAAGTAACTATTAAATGAAAGATTTCTTCACTGCCATGTAGCTGAGGGAGGAATATAGTATGAAAATTTACTGAAATCTTTGTATATCCATAAGATGAAGTTAGTTAGACTTAACGTTATCATACTTGTCTGTGCAAACCCACTTCTCAAATATTCTTCATAAAGCTCAAGAAGAAATATGAGCTTAAAAGCAAAGAAAACATAATCTGATTTCAGTATATTTTAGCGCACTGCAGTTTAGCATCCAATAGTTTTATCAGTCTTTTAAAAGAAACACATTTTACTAATAATTCACCTGACCACTTAATCCTTGGGGCTAAGAATGGGAGGACTCTTAAATCTTACCAGTTTTTATGTGGCTGTCTTTGAGACAGGAGATTTTTTAAAAGCCTTTTAAATCCTTGACTTCTAAGTTATCAATAAAATTTTGAGCACCCAACACATGGTTCAAAAAAAGCACCAACACCTCATAACTCAGGTGTAAGAGAAATTCATGGCAGCAAAGGGAGAATGAAGGTGTACAAAAATACAACTGATTTCCTACTGAGTTAGCACTATGTTTAACAAAATTCAAGTAAATAATATGCTGAAGTTCATACATTTTGCATTCTCTTTATATATCTGCATATATCCAGATACAAAATACATGTATCTGTGTATACAGTTGAGTAAAGAAAAAGTTCTTGTACTTTTCTTTATGATCTGCATTACACCTTTGGTGAATGCACTTTTAAATTGCTCAACAGCTTTATACTATAGTCAAATATTTGTTGATGGAAACAAGGTAGGTAGGTAGGTGCTTTATTACATTTTATTTGAACAACATATGCACACATATATATACTTTATTAAAAGTTGACAGTTATAGCTGGTAAAAAGCTTTTCATTACATTCCCATTCCCCAAGCTAACGAAATGAAATGCCTTCACAATTGTCAGCCAAAATGTTTTAAACCTGGCAGAGAAGGTAACATGTATGTACTGAGTGCAACTAAAACATCCCCCCCTGCATCTCAAAGCTTTGGCAAAATGAATCATTGCCCCCATTTAAAACTGCTGCTTCTAATTTTATGTGGATGTACTCATGTTAATTCCACCTTTGTCTAAAGGGAATTTTGCAAGTAAGCTGGACATTTCCTACCTTGAGACGTTCACATTCTTTCATCAGCACTCATTTGCATTCTTATTAGTATGCATGAAATTTTCATTGAACTTTAAGTCTCTTACTGGCTGATAGCACACTGCAATGGCCATAAAAGTGAACATGCAAATTAAGACTCCCATTAATGACTAAATGTTACCAAGAAAAAGAAAATAGAGATTAGGAGTAGATGGCAATAAAATGCTGTATGAAGCACACCTTCTCCTGAATCTCTGTGGTATGTAAAATTTCAGATGTCCCCTCATGAGCACTACTGACATGTCTTAAGGAGATGTAAATTTCACATACTTAAGTAGGTGAACGTTCAGAACTAAAATACAGAAATGTTATCTGTTGTGTGCATCCACTCTGCCTAAGGAAAAGTAGGTACTCACACTCTGAAGTAAAATATACGAGACTTCACTGAAACAAACCAGGCAATATAAGTATTATTACTGTATACAAATATTTGTATATGGATTGCATTACAAATTTAAAACTGCAGCACAAGAGGAAATACACTTTTGGATTTTTAAAATTAAAGTTAAAGATGTACAAAGAGCTAACACTGAGGATAACACAAGGGATTCTGTTTTAGCTTTACAGAAGACTTAATGTACATTTCAGAACTTTCAATAATACTCAGAGGTCTGAGAATGTAGATAATTCAATCCTCCAGAGCACTGAAAACTAACATCTTTAGGATAAAATTTCCAGATGAGTCCTTCAGGAGTAAACCCTTGCCCTTGTATTCACTAAATTCCCAGGATCAGTACACAAACAACCCCTCCAGTGTCAAAGAAACAGCTTGCACAGGTTGAGTCTGTGATCTAGATGATGCTTTATAGCTTTCTACTTGGTCTCCTTTACTTTATTACATGTTTAAAACTTGATAAACACAGTACCAGAATCAGTTTCTTATGTTACCAGCTGTCCACATTGGATGTCTTAGGTACAGAATGAGATTTAACTTGTCCCCTATTCAATCTCTCTACAGTCTGTTCCCACTCCTTACACTATCCTTTGTCCCTGGTTTTGTGTAAGTTCTCCTCAGACAAGTGATGCCTCTAAGTATTTCCAGGGATGGTATTTTCATTAATTTTGGTCATAAGAGGTTTCTTTTTCTAATCATACAGTCAGTCGTACAGTTGTGCAGGGTAACAAAGAAAGGGAAAGGGTGCTGGGATGACTGCTTATAAATGAGGTGGTCATTTAGAATTGTCCACAAATAAAAAAACCCTGAGTCCTGGCAGAACAAAGACAGTACAGGTAAAAGCAGCTCTCTATAGGTCCCAAGAAAAGGAGGAGATAAGGCAACAGACTCTTCAGCACAGTCCTAAAAGTGAAAAGCCTGAGAGGAATAGGAAGGAGAGCCAGCCAAAACTTAAGCAGAGGCCATGGATGTCAAAGTACAGGGTTTGGAGAGGAGGCACCTGGAGATGTAAGTGTGCGCCCAGCAGAAGTCCAAAAGCAAAGAGAAAACAAAGTAGGAAATATTAAATAAGATTCTAACCTTATATTTATCTTTTACTGTTCAGAGGAAACACCAAGTATTTTAGAACTCCTTCAGTAAAGTCTCAGGCTATTTGCTGGAATGATCAGCATCCACAATAGCACGAATTATAATGTGAACACCCACAGAAAGAATGTACTGGGATATTTTCAAGCATCTGGACAGAAGACACACAGTGAAAGTCCAGCACAGGTCCTGTGGGCCTGGGAAACTTCTAGACCAATGTTAAAGAGGAAAAAATTGGGACAGAAATGTAATGAGCATTTCAGCAAGACGTGTCTAAAAATCTTGAATTAAACTTTTCTTACTCAGATAACTGGCTTCTACAATAGTATTTGAACTATCTATACTTTCCATTCCTTCTCATTTTTAACTAATTCAGAATTTCTTTTTTACAGCAGGCAAAAAAGAAATAGTGATGAATTGAAATTCAGAGCATCCTAAATCCCTCACATCCCACAATAAGCAGCCAAGACATAATAGGTCTTTCAACAGCTTCTCTACCCATAGCAGAAGTACCAGTTCTGGCTTGTTACAATTCTACATCCATAAAACTGTTTGCAAAAGTTAGACTAGCATTGGACAAAAAAGTATAGGCTAGCCTCTTTTCCAGAATTCCCATCTTTATCTCTCAGAAGCATACAATACACACCCTTCTGGTTAATAAATTCACTGGGGGAAAAACCATGCATGTATCTCTTCTTTGTAGAGAAATTCAGTAGTATTGTGGTTGAGGAATGGGTCTCCCCAGTTTACTCCTCCCACAAAAGTTTCCCAAACCACACTGCCAGCCACTTGCTCCCTCTCCCCTCCTCCTTCCACCCTGCCCCACTGAGGGTGGCCAGGGAGGAGGATGGGAGGCACAAAAGGGAAAGATCATGGGGTGAGATAACAATTTACTAGAAACAGAAGTGAGATAAGAAAACAAACATAAATTAATACTCATAATAAAAGCATACAAAAGAGAGGGTAATTTACATGCAAAATGCTTACCAAGGATGATGTGAGATGACCACAGCCATGTTTTTTCCCAATCAGAAGCCACACCCTTTTTCTCAGAAGCCAGAGTCCCTTTCCCCTACTCCCAGCAATGACCTAAGGTAGTATTGTATAACATTTGGATTCTGGCCACACCCTGTTAGCCACACCCTCTCCTGGAGATTGCAAAAATTAACTCCATCTCTGGCCAAAATCAGGACAAGTACTTAAGAGGAAAAGACTATTACTCAATCTGCAAACTGCAAATTTTCCTTTCCTCTGTAAATTCTTTGCTGACAATGTATTTGTCTTTGCTGATAATATCACAAAGAGAGAACGTCACAGTTACAAAGATGAGGAAATTAAGCAATAAAAATGTAAACATTGCTCATAACAACAGGACTGGCCAGGTAATCGCTTCTTCTCTAAAACAGACCTGAACAGGATGCCTTGATTTGAAAAGTGTGTCTCAGGTCTGCCAGTGGCAGCTTTTTAGACAAGGTCCGTATACACTTGAGGGTACATGGTATTTGACTTCAAGGTCTTGTCACACACACAACATCCCAAAAATTTGCAACTTTCAAGGCACCACACTGTCAAATCCCATGGATTTGTGCTAAATTTCTGAAGAGAGATATAGCAGAGGATTTTTAGTGCTACACAGATCCCAATAGCACAAAGCAATGGGTTTGTATAGCTATTTGTTTGAACACTGCAGCTAATCATCTAAAGGATGATTAGTCCACACCCATCTGAGACAGTCTGACTGTTCACGTTGTGCTCCTGTTAATTCCAGACAAGTGCACACAGAGACTACCAAAATGTCCTGGATGAGAATTCCTTCACAGGAGAGCAGAGTTACCTGAAGCTTCGTATATGCTTCTTGGTGTCTGTGGTGCAGTGTTTGCATGACAGTCACAGAGAACTAAGATGAGCTCTAACTGATAGTTAGAGAACTTTTGGACAAGAAAAAAAGACCTTCAGAAAGCTGGATGAATAGCATTCATCCATTCAAGCACCAGATGATTTAGTTAGGACAAGCCTATCAGGTTGCTACTCTCCTTCAGCAGAT
The DNA here is from genome assembly GCA_014549065.1 of Cardinalis cardinalis. NCBI lineage: Eukaryota > Metazoa > Chordata > Aves > Passeriformes > Cardinalidae > Cardinalis > Cardinalis cardinalis. Next base: position 5,431,697 of record JACDOX010000043.1, on the reverse strand, counting down.
TGCTCTCTTGGACTGACAAGCAGAAACAGTTAGAGCAAGATTTGCCAACCCCCTGTGGGTACTGCAGCAGTAGAAGACAGAAACTGCTACCGTGGTTTCATCATAGCTGGCAAACACTGCCAATAGTGTTGAAACACTTTCAGAAGCTTTCTGCTCCTAATACTAGCCTCAGTTGAGCACAGCAAAAATCCTAGGAATTAGTGTAGTGACAATGATCAAAAACAAGGTAAGAATGTTTTCTATTTCTCTACTGACTCCATTAAGGGATATAATGGGCCTGAAGCTTTCTTTTTGTTCAGTATCATCTCCCTCAGAGAAGAGCATCAAGCATGAAGGAAAGAAAATGAGGTAAAGCAAGTATAGTAAGACATTTCCTCCAAACGTGTGGCAGACTCAATTAATTTGCAGCTCATTGACAAGTTAAACCACAGTAATATCTGTATATATAAGAACAATTTTTCTTCCACCAATAGTTCTAACCTCTTACTAACTCATACAAACTTCCAGCAAGTAGAATAGTCCAGGACAAGGAATTCCAGAGCTAAATTACATACTGCTTAAAATCAGTTTGCTTTAAACCTAACAATTTCAGGGAGATGTCTAGGTATTTTACTCTCCCAAAAGCATGTTGAGTAATGGGTAGCCTCTACATAGTATTTCAGGGATTCCTTGCTCATACTGCTTCAGGGATTCCTTGCTTATGCTGCAGAGTCCTGGATTTTAAATCACATTTAACCCCACACTTGGCTCAAGCACCTAACAACCTCAAAGACCAACATAAACCCCTCTTGTTTTTCTCTAAGAGCTGATCAGCTAATCCTAAGAAAATGTGCTAACTTCCCTGAAATGTTTATTACATCACAAATTTTTAGACAAGAATTTAATCAGTAGCACTTGGACAAGATCGCTACTTATTAACAGGTTCTCCAACTCTCTATTAGGTTGCACAAGGGAGAGCGTAGGAAACCAAATACACCATAAAAAAAGCAGCTCCATCACTGGTGACACCAATATGTACATCAACTGACATATATGTTAACACTGCAGTGAAGGAATAATAAGGAAGTTTTGTTTTATTTAATGCACTTCATGCTGGTTATTCAATCAGATCCTCCACAGGCATAAATATTTTCACATTTAACAGCAGTAAGTCATCTCCACCTACGCTTTACTTATCATTAAGCACCGATTTCTCAAACAAAATTTATCCTATTTTTAAAGAGGCTACTTTAAGAATTCATATTGTTATACAGTTAAATAAAAGCCTGCCTTACCAAAACTGAAAGATAACAAATTACTTGTTCACAGAGTCAGGCTTTCCATTAAAAATACAGAGCCTACATTCAATGGCAAAATTTTCTTGAAATAAAACCAAAATATTTACCTTCCCATTCTGTTGGAAAGTCACCAATTTGATACTGATACGCTTCATGATTTACTGCTTCTACAAATCTTCTTTCTGGTATAATCTGCCCTAAAGCAGAAAAAAAAAGAATGAAAAATAATATATTTATATTATATATTTTCTATATATTATTATATAGCTATATATAAATATATAAAATATTTTATTTATACAATAGGAATTTTATATATTTCTATATAAATTTAAAATTGCTGATCACCTTATCATCTTGAAAGAATGTATTTATTCACGTGAGTGCAATGACATACAGGATGAAAGTGAAAGATTAAAGCACTGAGAAAATTATTACCATCTAGATGTCAATTTGAAACATTATATTTCAGTAACTTCAAGAAAAGCTTTCATGTTCTATTTTGAAGTTACTTGTATTATTGATTATGAAGAACAGCAAATTTCACTGGTTAGGTTTGCAAAGCCATCAGGCCACATCATCTCCAACCGCTGGCACCTGCCTCGTGCTTGTGAGACTTTTGACAACTGCCTATAAACGAAATATTTTCTTTGTTAAAAACCAAAAACCAGAAGGTAGGAATCTGATAGGGAACATTCAGTATATTGAAAGGGTAGACAGTGTGGGGAACCTGAGTCTACATTCTGATCCTACAATCAGAATCCCTGATTGTAGAATTCTGATTGTAGACTCAGAATGTCTACCATCCGTGACTGTAGACATTCTGAGTCTTCAATCAGAATCCCACATTCTGATTCTATTACTGCCAAAGAAGAATTAAAAACTTTGAACTGAAAGGTGAAACACAGCAGACTGACTGTCAGATATTATGCTACTTTATGGAGAAAGAGTATTTTAAATTGCTTTTTAAATCAGCAGGTACTGGAAATATACACAAGGTTCCCATCCCTCACAGGGGAAAAACCCAACAGTATTCCCTAAGCTCTTTCTACCAGCTTCTTCTCTTCCTGGGGGGCTGATATGGAGAAATTTGACATTTTGAGGAAACATTAAGTATATCTGCATAAAATATTTTATTTCATAATGAAGTGATTAATGCAGTTCATTCCTTCAGCATGCTTTCAACAAGTATTTCAACTGAAGTTATTTTAAAACATACCAGTTGGGACATGGAGCCATTAGTAGCTAAACTTCACACTATTTAATACAATAAAATAAGAACTTGTATATAATGTGAAATTCCTTTTTTAAGATTTTTCTTTAGCTTTATATTTTATTTTTAAGCAATGCAACATTTTTTTTCAAGATATGCAATCAGGCAAGGAATATTGTGTAGAATACCTTCATCTTCAAAATTAGATATTTTTAATCAGTGTTGGAAGTTATACAATTGATACTTATTTGTTTTATAAGTATACAATTCCTATAAGCTGATGAAATTATAGTTCATACCTAGCTGTAACACTTTTTTTCAACAACAGCATGGATGATTTCATTTCTTAAACTGTTCATCTACAACAGTGATGAACTGTTGTTCATCTACAAAAAAAAACAAAAACAAAAACTACAGAATTACTTTCTTCCCATGCAGAAGATTTCCAGAAAAGCTGAAGAGGTATCTAATTAGGGCTGATCCTATACAAGTCTCAGAAAAAACCACTTTTCTCCAACCTTATAAAGTTACTAGTTTTTACTGTAAGAACAGCACCTTTTAAAAAACTGTTCCTAATTTGAGTATTACACCATCTGAATAAAGCCCCATTAGAAAGAGTAGTGAAGAACTCTTTTTTTCTAACTGCCACCACAAGTTGTGACTGATATTATTAAACAAAATATTCTACTTATTCTGCTGCAAGCTTTCATAAAACTCACATAGAAACTCATCCTCCAGATCCCACAGTCAAGTCACACTGTAGAGCTAAACTCAGAAATTACTTCCCAAATGTGTTATTTTGAGTACTGCTGGTGGCTTTTAAGCCTCTCTCCATTTGTGATGCACACATGACACTAATTAACTTCAACTCTCTGATTTGCCTTATCCCCTAGGTTTTTTTTTTGGCAGACCACCACTGACAAATTATTTACATAGGCTTTTGTAGGGAAGATCACACTGAGGCCTCTTTAGATGTAATTAAAACATTTTACAGTTTAGGGAAGTGTTTTTCATACTAAAGATTGACTTTATTGAATGTTCTGCTTCCTATTAATTCATCCCTGTATTTTCAAACAAATACTTGGCTCTTTGCTACTCCAATGCAAGAAACTTCACTTTTCAGAGCATACATATGAAACAATTAAAAATAGCACCATCAGAACAGTTTTAACTTTAAAATTAACCTCATTTTCATGCGACCACCGGCTGTTAGAAACACTGAAGAACCATAAATACATCAAGTTGGGATTATATACATAACACAATATACCCAATTGCATCTTAAAAAAAATAGCAGGTCACTTCAGAAATAATTTAGCAGATGTACAGAACAGTTACATAGAATATCAGACACAACACAATTTTACACTGAACACCAAAGTAGCCAAGATTTGCAGGAGTTTTCAAGCCTGCAAAAGGGCCAAGAAGACTACGTAATTGACAGATGTTTCAGCAAGTGATACAGTATTTACATATGGTACATTTATATATTTTCTCTCTTCCCATATTTTCTCAAAACCTTTCAGTCCCAGTCTATTGAAAAACCAATACTTCATGGTTGAAGTGAATTTGTATAAAAGTCCCAAAACAAAAGTGTTTAGCAGTTTTGTGGCTTGCTGGCATAAGAAGGGGATAATCAAATCCAGCAAAGGAAATACTCAGTGAAACATAAAGGTGTAGCCAATGTATAATGAAGCAGTTTCTAAATTTCTACAGCCTTATCTATACACTAAGGAGACCAGAAACCAGGTTATATTTTCACAAAAAATCACATGGTTAACAGTAGATAAGCACAGATGTTTTAAAATTAGTATTTTAATTTTTCAGTAACTTCTAAGGAAGAGTCTTTCTATAGGCAAAATGTCCTAGTTAATCCACAACAGTCATTAAATATATATATGTATTTACATTTAGAAAAAGCCATTGAAGAAATTTTCAAATGAAAATAATGAATCTCAAAATTGTGGTGTTCTTTGAACAAATTATTACTATTCTGACATCAATTTAGGGGAAAAAAATGTATACACACTATTCTAAAGTTCTTCAGGAGCCTCAGCTTGATTTTCACTGTTTACAAAAGCATTATTTGTAAAAGATTTCTTGTTAACCCTCAAACAAGCTTGTACAATGTGTACAGCTAAACAAACTGTGGCACACATAATAAATGAGAGCAGAAATGGGACCAGGAACAGGGAACTGGATGTTTCTGGTACCTGAACTGAGCTACCTGAACAAGAGCCCCTGCCAGATATAAAATATTGGCATGTTTTGCAGTCTGCAAATGGAAATTGGATCTCCCTCTCACACAGTACTATGTGAAAGTAACAATTCCCATTCAAAATGAATGAACACCAGATGTTCATGACAACTCAGGACCAGGACTCTTTTGGCTTGCTGATTTACAACACCTGCATGCTAAGAGCCCATGGAAGAAACATTCCACTAAGATGTTGGGGTTTTTTTAATGCACAGACTGAACTTGCAGCCTTCGTGAATTTAAGGCAAATGTCCTAAATTCCATTTTGCACTGTAGCTCTCTAAACTTCATGATGAAAGACGCACTTCTAAAGCATACATTTTTACTGAAGTGCTATGTAATTTGAAGAGATTAAATTGTACTTTATTCACTAACAGCCTATTATTACCTTGTCAGCAACCCAACATAAACTTCACTTACTCAAAACAAAGGTTTCTAAATTTTTTTCAGCAGTATCTTACAACACTCAAGTAACAGGTCACCCATTTCTTTCCTGTTTGGTAACCACCAAAAACTGTAGTTTTTGCTAAATGTGAAGTAGTACTTAAATTACCAAAGCACCAGAACAATTAGCAGTTCTTAATCCCAAGCAAAGGAAGAACTACTTCTCTAAAAGTAACAAATGTATCTATTGGCTGCAGGATTTACGTATCTATAGGCTGCAGGAGCAGCCCATCACTACCAGAACAGGATGAAGAGTTTTCATCTCCACTGAAGAACAGAAAAAAGTTTGTTATAAAAGACAACCCTTTTAAAGGTGAGTATTAGTTTCTGAAAGTCACTATCTTTTCTTTGCACAGATTTTTAGTTGAGAGAATCTATTCACTGATGACTTCGTTTATGTTACCTCGTGGTCATTTTTCCAGTGTTTCTGCAATAATTATCTTTACCTTAGGAAAGACATAAATATTTTAAAATAATCTATTTTTTCCCAAAGAATTATGGGGTTTTTTTTCCAAATTTAGATTGCTATGATGTTAATTAACTTTTGCTTAGTGACAAATTAGTAACTTCCAACAGTTAATTACATTCATTCATACAATAAATACAGTATCCCAAAATATTAAAAAATTAAGTATTTACACCTATCATGTAACACTTACAGATGTAGTTATATTTTCTCCAATAAACAATACACTTGAAATCATCTAAAATGCTTTATGCTTTATAAAATCATAACAGAAATACATTTTAACTTTTAAGAGCCAGCAAAGCCACAGATGTTTGATGGTTCTGATTTCCATTAACCTGAAATGAACCAGAGCAGTGATTTCCAGTTTTACAGCAATGCAGTATCAAGCAATATTAAACTTGTTAAGTGCAGACTCAGCAAGTCCACAAGAGCTGTAAATACAAGGCACTCACAGTCAAGAATTGTGTTTCAATTTTGCTACTTATATTTACATTTTAACAGCAATACATTTGGCTTTCCAGAGTTGCCTGTAAGTACTAATTTCTTCCCAAAGGAAGACACGTTTCCTCAGACTTCTACTGAAAATTTGAAGCCAGGGAAATTGCTTCAATTTTTGGGAGCATGTACTGTCAAAGAAAAGGACTGACATACACTACAAACATCACAGTCCCTTTTCACTTCCCAAAAGGATTGCCAGCTGACAAAGTCAGTAACTTACTCTGGAATCAGTGCCCATGGAGTTCATGTATGTTCACATAAATCTTGTGTTTTGAAAACCTGCTGTATCTTAGACTGTGGCATTTAAATTAAGTAATATTAGTTCGAGAAACAATTTCCTTCAAGGGACAGACAAACCTTTCTGCTAAATACCCACTGCCATTGTAGCCCCTGGGCTCTCTTAATCTGGGTGCAGGATGCAGCATCACCAGTTCCCACTCCCTGCTCACTGGAAAGCCTGGTCTTCTTCCTCCTAATCTGTGAAGCCCACGTCTTTAAAAAGAAGCAGTGTTTTGTAAATGAGACTACAATAAGCCTACTAGAATTACACAACATTACATTCTTTTGGGAACAAAAGTGCAAATGATACTAGTATAAATGACAGTTCCTTGGAGAGCTGATGGAAGCTCACAGTCTGTCACAGAGAAGCTTTCTCCCAACGGTTCTTTTGGTCCATCAGATTCAAGAAAAGCTTTTCTACCAATTACTGTCAAAATGTGAATAAATTCAAGAATGAGGTGCTTAATTTACTCTATAAATGTATGGAAAATGGCTTAAAATGGGAACTTATCATGTATAAAGGGAATTTAGCAGGTAGATAGAAACTGCACAATAACTTGTACTCGTATAAATAAAAATATAAGGCAGGGAGATAAAAAGGCAGTGATACAGGGAAGAGAAACAGGTAAATGACAGCAAGAGTATGAATTGTAAATAAAATTAAAAGAAACTCACAGCTGTGAAGAACATCCATTCTTGCAATATGACCCAACACAGCAGTGTTACGGACTGGTTTGGATGATTCATTACATTTCAATTAGAAATAAATTTTCAAAGGATCTTTTGCAAAAACTTATTTACCATCTCCAGAATACTTTTTTACTTTTTTCCAGAATAAACAGAATTATTACAACTAGCTGCACATACATTCTCAGGATACTAATGCTACTTTTGGGGGTTTTTAATGGATATACTTAATGAGTATATGTTAATGAATTTTACAAAAGGACTATAGGTGTGAGATTTGCAAAGAAGATTCTGTCTCATACACAAGGTCTGAACACAATTACAGCTAATACTGTACTGCACTTGAAGGATTAAAGAATACTGGTACTTCTATTTTACTGTGTTTCCTTTTCATTGTGGAGGTTAGGGAAGAACACACCTGTTTCAGCCACAGACAACCCAATAGTGAAACTTCTGAAGAAAAGTTAGCTAATGTCCTTGAGATGTATTACCCACCTCATGTATATGCACATCCTACAAACATTTAAAGCGCCTTAAATGCTATTCTTTTTTCTACAAAATGGCATCTTTAATTTACACAGAAATAAAGAATGTTTAGTTTATTTGGTTAGAGTTCTAAATTAAACAAGTATTTCAAAGGTTTTAAAACTTTTTAAAACTATGTTAAACAACACATACTAGTAAGCAATATTTCAGTTGATTAATAGTAATGTAAAATCATTTACCATTCAACAGGTTGTTGTTTTGGGGTTTTTTTATTACCCTCTAGCTTTACATTGTTAGGTCACTTTCAAAGCCCTCTTCAAAAGTTTGTTTCTTTAAGCTGGCCTGTGTGCACACACCCATTAGTTAAGGTACTTTCCTGCAACACTGATCTGGAGGAAAAGACCCCATAGTTTAGCTGATTTTGGTGGGCTCAGAGTGGTGTAGGTGGTGAAGAAATAAAACAAGTCCTCACATACCCAGGAATTGCAGCAATACCTGATCTGCTTTAAAACCTAATCTGAGCAGAAAAAAAACCTTAAAGTGCAACAGCTGAGAACAAGGACTAACCATAAGTTGCAGCTTTTTACATCTGAGTCAACCCATTATTTTATTTTATTCTTCTACTCAACTCTCAGACTTTGTGTGGTCTCTTCTCAAGTTAGAACGAGCAAATGCATACACAAAAAGCAACACAGAGTTGAGAGTTATAATTCCACAATCCCATCTTAACTAAATTGTAGACTAAACAGAAAAAACTGAGGTTTATGTGCTTTTACACTGTGTAGGTAGGTACCTAATCATCAAGTACTTTAAGACCTATTTGAGCGCTCATTGATTTAAGAGTATTACACCAGGAGCAACTATTGTAATAGCTGTCAATAAGTTGTGAAAGTGTTTACCCTGATGCCAGAGAAAGAAAAAAATGACCACTTTTGGATGGTGACCTTTACAATTGTATAGCTTGTAATAACTGTAATACATATGTTTGACATGCAGAGTTTACAGTCGCCAAAAACACAAGCTGTGATACTTATAAACTCTATAACCAAATTTCATTTATTTATACATTAAAGACTAGAAGGTACCTAGGTAGTACTACCTACTACTGGTAGTAAAATTAAAAACAGTTACTCTCTCATGCTTTATCAATTTAATCTCTAAAATGCAAACGCTTAGAAATAAAGACACAGAGATTTTCATTATTGCAAAGTTGCCAAATTAACCTAATTAGCATTCTAACTAAATTTTGTGTGAGCAGCTAAGGTATATGATCCCTATGTCTTTGTATTAAGATGTCACATAAGCACTTTAATTCTAATTTAAGTATCAAAACCACATGACTTGTGTCTCACCATACTAAACTCTGCATCATCCAGCTGTGGAGGATTCCCTTTTTAGATTTTGCAACACTTGAGTGCCTCCTGATGTCAAAACTCATATTTGTTGATCTTCCTTATCTGCAGCAAAGGATGGCACCAATGCAGACTACAAACTATGAGGAAAAGGCTCCTGGACACAGGTTGGTGTGTGTAGCTGCCTTGTAGAGCATTGACAGCTATTGGCAGAAATCTCTAACATCAAGATTATAGAAAACATCTCAACACTGAACTTCTCCACAGTCTCAAGATGCACAGATATTCAGAAACAAAGTTGTCAATGGATTGACAACAATGATAGTTTTACTGCTTTACTGCTTTTATTAAAAAAGAAGATACTTCAGAAATATTTGACCTTTTCCTTCTCCTGCCCTCTTTATTCCATAAACACAGAAAGAGATAGAAATATACAAAATATTGTAACCAAAGAAGATAACATTTGTTATATTCTATCATAGTATTTGTCTCAATAGCATTTCGTACTAATTGTTTTGATAACATGAATTTGTTTTTTGTAACTGGATTTTTTTTGTAAATGATAAATATAATGAGACTTGTTACTCAGACAAATAAACCCAAATCATACACATTCTCTCCTATCTGTGTAAATGTATGAATGAGAGGGAGCATGCCACAGATAAGATGAGATTTTCATCCCGAAAAAGATAATCTATTTTAGTATATTTCAATACTGTTCATTTTCTATCCTGGGAATTTATTATACAATCAAATCACATGTGTGATAAATCTTCTGCAATTATCAGTAGGAGTCTTTCAGTTTAAGAACACTTCTGATTTATAGTTGCATTTTACATACTGCACAGACGACTGTATGTATATTTAAAGATCAAAATTCCAATATCTTTAGCTCAAATCAGTTAAACTGAAAAATCTTTCCTGGCTGCCTGTATTTCTCTTTAATGGTGGTCAGTATAGGACCTTATTACAGGCAATTTGTTACCATAGGACTGAGGAAAAAATGCTAGCCTCATAAGTTTTGTCATTTTTCCCCCCACTTCCCCTGCAGGCTGCTATTGTTGATAGCCTTCATGGAAATATAAATTCAATCAGCAGCTGCAAATTTCATGAGACGTCCATCTTCATGCTGAATTTCTAACTGAGTGTCAAAACAATCTGTGGATTTCTCCCTGATGAAACACACTTTGAATTGTAAATTTCTGCAATTTTCTCCTGTTAGAATTTGAGCTGCACTAAAATAGAGCCAGCCCAGATACAGCGCCTGCCAGATTGAGACAAGTAATTTTCCCCTTCATTATCTCAACTCTGACATTGAAAGGGTTAAAAATAACCCATAAAAAATTATCTGTTTCATTTTTTTTTTTACATAAAAAATTAAATCCCACTTGTTCTTTTTAGAAGAAAAATAGAAAGGCCTTCAAAACACTCTAAATATTCTCAAATCAGTTACTTGAACCTGCTATGCATTTTACAGTATTTTGAAGACATAAACCCCCAGCAAGTAGCTGCAATAGAACCTAAAGAATTTCCTGTGGTGTCAAAATAGTTCATAGAGATAGTTTGTTTCTTCTAAGTCCCAATTTACATTAAATGTTGATGGAAAACAGAAAATAGATGCATAAATTACAAAAATCAAAACTTTAGCGGAGTTTTGTACTGTTTTCTGAACACAATGAAACAAAATAAAGTTTCTCATTCAATTACTGTTTCTTGTAGTAGCTTAGGAGGCACATGTAGCTTACCAAGTATATCATAGCAGTTCAAATATTTTGCTTTAGATAAATATTTGTTTCTCTCTTCTGTAGGCATTGACATGAAATTTATAAAACAATACCACTTAACCAATTTGCAAGCAAACTAATTAGTCTGTTTATTATATAGAAAGGAAGTAAGAAATATTCACAGAGAGAAACTCACTATTAATGATGATTCATTTATTCATGTAGTTGAGAACTAACTGACTTTTGGTTTATTTTCTTCTCTCTGGGATTAATATTGTGGTGGGATGGGTGAACGGTTTACTAAATTGCACTTCATCATCACTGAAAAGAATGACACTGTATTGGAAGTTTCCATACAAATACCACATTCTAAAACACAAGACTGTCCTTCAGTTTAGAGAAAATTCAAACAGGCATCTTCTTTTGTATACCTCAAACTTCCAGTTCATTATTAGAATGAGGAAAGAAACCTAGAACTGAGCTACAGAGTAATTCCATTGCAAAAGACTTTCAATGTACTACAGTTTTATCACTTTACAATTTCTACTTCTTTTATCACATCATCATTTCTTCAGCTGAGTCATTCCACATTCCCTGCCCCCTCCTTCAGTTACCTGCCCTGCATTCTGGCTTATGTGAACTGGAACGACCTGAGAGTTGATCACAATTCCAAACCCTCAAAACTGATCTACACACTTTTCCTGACTGGTTTCTTAAACTTGAGTATAATTCACTGATTTAAAAACCAGTAAGTATGCAAGAGCCCTAGTCTATGTCAAAAATAAGGTTAGTCTCCAAAAAATACCCAAGGAAAGAATGCTGGTATGCAGCTGGAGAAGGACTTGCACTAGCTAGGTGAAATATTATGCTCTGGAAAACAGGTAGGTCAGAGGGGCATGTTGCTCAGAGGAAAATTACTGGGCTTCCTACACTTACTAAACTGACACTTATAAACTTGCTATTCTTAGAATGTTTCCTACCCAGCATGACAAAAACACCCCTCAACCTTGCTGAAAATGTTATTTTGACAGAACTCTGATTTGGTTTCATTGAGTTATGACATCCAGATCAAATAATCTTGATACTTTCACATTTAGCTGTCATACACTTATTAGCTTTAACAGCAAAACAAGGACATACACCAATCTCTCCTCTAATACAAGTAATTTTATATAGTGCTGCAGATGTTCTGTCCCACATGGTTTCCAGTCACAAGTTTTAGCTATAAATTCTGCTTGGGTAGGTAGCAAGAGTGGTAATTACTGAATGTACTATAATAGCTTTCATTATAACCGATTCTTGAATATTATTTGGTTATTTTTATCTGTGGAGCCTACCAGAATGGAAGGTAGGCATAACAAGACAATCTAGTTCTATTTCTGAAAATATTGAGAGTATTACTTATAAGAGTTTGTAATAATTTGAAAGCACAGGAACAAAGAATCCTTCCTAACTGTATTAATCATTGCATAATAGCTGGCCTCCTTACGATTTAATTTTATTTTGTATTATTTCAAAACCTCACCATTTCTCGAAAACAATTACTTCTGTTTTATCCGTATCTTCCAAGTTCTAGGCCATGACACCTTATAAAGTGCAGGGTGTTGAAGTGCTTCCAAAGGAAGCTGATTAAACTTCCATTGATTCCATGAAAGTGCAGAATTTTCCAATTTATGTGTGTAGTCAGGTTTGCTAACATCTAGGCATCCTAGCAAAACTGAAAACACCAAAGTAATTCAAAACTTACGGAAGTAAATGAAAACTGAAAACAGTTTTAATAAGCCACACCACACAAAGCTATATAAAAGAAAACACACATTAGTACAAACACAACTGTGATCCTTTAAAAACTATTATGATCTATGTATTTCCCCAATGCCATCTTCTGCACTGTAAAGCCACTGAAGAAGTGTGATTCCCTTTTTCCTTCCAATATAACCTAGGATGACACTAAACTTGTACTTTGGCAAGGTACCAGAAGTAACACAAATAAATAAAAATTGTAACTTTTACGGTATTAAGGTACATCAACTGCAGATTGCATTACTTTCCTCCCACATTAGAAGCTTTGCTCTTAATTTAATAACACCTCCTGCACACACATGCATAGAAGTTCACAAAGGTTTCCTTTTTCTCACCTTCTTCCTAAGACTACTAGAAAAGTTTGTAAATGGCAAGACAGCTTAAAAAGACTGGGAGCACTACTACCTTATGAAGCTGATTTTTAAAATACAGCATAATCATTGCTAATACTGGAAGCAGACAAAAGTGAAGGGAATAATAATAAAAAAACCAAAAGACCCATTACTTTCTAATCCAAAGTATTCTGTTGCAAGGCAACCCCTATGTAATCTAATAATTTCATTCAAAAAAACTTGAAAAATATCTTGTTGGAAATTGCTGTGAAGTTTAACCAAGTCTTATAGACCAAACAATAAATAGTTTCCAAAGCAGGCACATGCAGTGGTTAAAACTGAATTACTTGGAGGACAGCCAGTTGATTCGCCATAGGCATAAAATACACACCCTCTCTGGGAACATGAACTGTCATATGTTCTACGTGGCCTTCACAGTTTATGGGACTTTGATAAGGAAGCAAGGATGTGACACACAAAGAATACTGCAAGAGTGGCCAGGTGTTCAGAGCCATAACCTTGTACCTAAATTCTCTCAGAAAAAGCCCGTGGAAAAGTATTTGGACACCAGCAAGAAGAGAAAAAAGAAACATTACAATTGTTACCATTGAGAGAGAAGGAAACACAATCACAGTACTTCCATCAGCTGATGGATCCCTAGAGAAAAATTGTCATATTAACCCAGTAAAGTCCCAGAGAAATTAAAAAGTGAATGGAAATGTCAGCTTATCCCTCAGGCAAAACCTGATTCATTTCTAGAATTCTATAAGCATTGCTTAGATAACGGCATCTATAGTAACACTGCATCATCCCTAATATACATTATGTTTATCTTTTAAAAGAAAACATGGCTAATATCCAGCCTCCTCAAAAAAATTTCTCAGTATAATAGAAATCTGTATGCAGATTTCCAGAAATGCTTGTGTTCCAGACCTTCGAACCATTAGGAAAACTGTAAGAAAAATCATGTTGCTTAGTGATCTCCAGTATCACTATTCATGATAGCCTCGAAAGCCTCATCTGAAGTGATGCCATGCTAATTAATGCGTAATCAAGCAAACATTATCCTTTTTCTGTTCTATACATTAACTGTAATTTTCAAATGTTTTCCATCAATGAGATGATCAACAAAAAGAATTTCAAATCACCAGAAGATCCTAAAGAGGCTCTGCACACAATATAAGACTTCTCTAAAGCTTGATGTAAAAGGAAAAATATAATCATTAAAAAATTTCTAGGTATCTGCCATCAAATCCTAGCCTCCATGTTCATTAATATTTACAACTGCATTCCCAGTCCCCACTATAACTAGCACAAGTTTTAATGTTTTTCTTTCACTTACACAAAGATTAGCTCAAACTGCTTTGTTATTTGCCTATTTTCTCTTGACAAAGGGAAAAAACCCAGCTAACCAACTACCATCAAAAAACTGTTTCACAGTTGTTTCCTACGACATTGCATCTCCTTTGTGAAAACTTCCCTCCCACAAAGGCATGAGACTTATAGAACTTAGCAATCAACAATGCAGACAGAGATGTTAAAGTCTCTCTAAGTTTAATTTCTCTTGTAATCTGCATCACAAATAGCAGGTTAATAGTACTGTCCTACAGAGTAAGTATCGATAGGAGAACACTGAAAATGAAAACAGAAGTGTGGATTTCTTTGTATGGATTCTTCTATCCAGGGCTTTATACACCTTTGGAATAAAAAAGAGGCAAGCACAGGAGATCCATCGTTTTTTCTGAAGGCAAACAGTGGAAGTCCTGTCTATGATAGAGGTTAGTATCCACCTGACTAATCCAACATCATATCCTATACATGCATCAGGCAAGTTGTCTTCTAACAATTTTTTTCACCATTTTATTTTCTTTAGCACCTATGAAGTATCTACTAGTTACACTATCTGAACACTTATTATACTGAAGAAACTACCAATCACTTTCCTTTTAGTCCACTATTTTGTTGTTTTCCAGACGCAGACATGGTATTTGTTAGGTCTTTATTATACTTTAAAAAATATTCTAATGAATAATAGTTCTATTTTCCATGTTAAATATATTTTGCATTCTGTCGTCCATTTTACAGCAATCTGCAGGTTCTTTTTCTCTACATAGAATTAAGTACTGTGTTTCAGTCCTCATGCATCTTCAGCAATTTTTTACTCATCACATTTACATAGATCTTCAGATGCATCCAATAGCATCTTTTCTTTTGAGCCAACTCTGTCACTTTTTATACTTTTGGCCAATTTCCTTATGCTGAATGTTTTCCTAATTAGCAATGTCATAATTTTTTTAGTCAGCTCAATCTTCCTTCTAGTCTTCTCTTTTCTCCCCAGTTTAGACGATCTAATTGAAATAATTTCATTTAGTCCAACTAGATAAAATGGGTAGACATATATACTTACAGATCCAAATCCAGAGCCAATGCATTCTTGAACTTCATTGCACAGAAATAGCTGAGTATTTTACAGACACACCTCAGAATCTCTGCATTCATGCCTGTTCACTTAAAAATGTGTCAGAACTCCATTATCCCAGTGTCACTCCAAGAGTTTGCCATCTTATTCATGCAGACTATCCACTCTTACCTAGAAATTACCTCCTATAAACTGTTTCAATTCACAAGCAGTTATAAGGTCTTCTATTACATATGATTTCATATGTAACAGAATGATGAAAACATCATTATTTTAAAACACTAAATAGATGACGAAAACATCATTATTTTAAAACACTAACACTTTATTAAATAGTGATGATTTTACCTACTGTGTGAACTTTACAGCAACATAAAAGTTTCAGTCTGCCAATAACTCTTAAAAAATAAATCTAAATGCCTTTTGAAAAGACTCAAAATAAAGCAATACTGAGTAAATTACAAACCGCCATCTAAGAACACAAAAATTTCCAGATTCACAGAAATATTGCCTTCATCATCTGCAAGATCTTTCAGTATGACAGAAGGCAAACTGCAGAACACGCCTTGGGAAACAACCCTGAGAAAAAGAGGCATGTGCAGCTATTCAGAGATATGCTGGCTGCAGACGAGCTGGGTAGTCAAAAGGGGTAAAATGTTATTGCTGCTTGTGAATTGTAACTAAAATTATGCACAGTGGTTGCTATACTTTTCACAGCTTGAGGGTATGAGGGGGAGGTAGGTGAAAAATAGAGAATGAATATTAGTGAATACTGCATACAGATCATAATTTGTGTGGTCCGTGTAGGGCCATAAAACTGACAGAAAAAAAACCTCGCCATTTGAGATAGGTCGGTTTTAAATATAAAATCACTTCTTTCTGAATTAAAACTGTACCAAGAGTCA
Organism: Cardinalis cardinalis; assembly: GCA_014549065.1. NCBI lineage: Eukaryota > Metazoa > Chordata > Aves > Passeriformes > Cardinalidae > Cardinalis > Cardinalis cardinalis. Next base: position 5,415,552 of record JACDOX010000043.1, on the reverse strand, counting down.
CCTTAGTATAAATAAAACTTTAAAAGCCCAAAAAATGGATTGTGCTGTCACACATTTTAATTGTGCTGTCACATAATTTTAGAAATTATAATCTGCTTCAGAGATTAAATGTTCTCCACTATTGAACAGACAGAATTTCTTATTGTTTGTTAACTGGACCAATATTTAAATATAGTTCAGATTAAATTGAAAGACACTGCCTTCTAAAATGAGGTGCATAATGCCAAAACCAACGAGTGCTGCAGAGATTGAGCTGACATCATTATTTCATATTATATGTTTATGCAATACTTAAACTAAATGTTAAAGACTAATAAACAGTGGTTTAACTTGAGAGAAAACACCTACATTTCGTATTGGTAGTTGTCATGAACAAACGGTATTTTGTATCTCTGTTTAGGAGGAGTCTGTAAGTGTTAGCAATTTTGTATCTGGTAGTTATTTGCTGTTATTTCTTGATTGCTGCTGCTCTGCTTGTTAGCAATTTTTCATTTGTATGTATTCATATTCTTTCCTTATTGGTGGAATTGGCTGAACCAATTGGATTGGAAAGGGAGGGATTTGTTGAACCTATAAATGGAGGCAACTCATTCTGGAGGGTTCACCTTTAGTGTCAAACCAAGATAGCAGAGGAAAAAAAAGGAACAAAACACTGCAGCATGACACTCCTCTAATTCTCAAATGCCAATACATTTCTGCTCACTTTCCCCCTCTGAACTGTTTTACTTGGTTCCGAAATCAGTTATAGATGGACCAAATCACAAATATCAATCACCATCCAACATTAATAAAGTTCCCACAAAAGAGTGCTTTTAAAACTTTTCAGTCCTTTTAATTCCATTTGTTTTTTAACTATATTCATTATGAGGAAAATTTCTGATTTGAACCAACCCTTTTCTGCCTCTCACCTTATTGTCAATGTTACTTACTTGGCCTTTCATGACATTTCCTCTATAAAGTCTGTCAACACTACTGCTTTCAAAAAAAACCAAAAAAACCAAAAAAACCAGCACCACATCCTTTCTCACTACAGTTGCATTTTCTCTCTATACTACTTCATTGGCTCCCAGCTTTTTCTGTCTCATCACCAAGACGAGCTAGACAAGCTCCAGTGTACTACTGCATTTACAGCAATTGTTCTAACAGTTACTCTCAGAAATACATATCTAATAATTATCTTGCAGTACCTACAGGGCAAGTGCCTCATAGCACTGCCTGTCCTTCATCCCTGCTTGCCTTCCTGTGTTTCACCTCTGGAGACTCTGCAATCTTTGCAACAAAAACACCCTTCAGACAAGTATTTGTTTTACAGATACCACAACACAAATCAAATCACTTTTACTATTTCTTTCTGATTCAAATTACTGCTAAGTACCCTCCACAGTTCTGCTGAATTTCCTATCAATGTTCACTCATCTTATACACAGAAACAATTTCTTCTCTACTAAGAGTTTAGTCCTGCCTCCTTCTGTCTCCTCTCTCTCACTGGCTTCTCCAAATACATGTATAATTTTTCCTATAAAAAAATTGCATGTCTAAACCAGGTCTTATTATCCTCCCTTTCCACATATTCATGATGAATGCCATCATTCTTCTCCTTTCTTTCTGGTACTCAGGATTTCTCTCTAATGTATAGGTTCCTTCTGCATAGGGTATTTTCTGTATAATCTTCCTGATTTTCCACACTGCTAAATCTGCCATTCAGACACAACTACAACAACATAATTTTCCCATGTCAAGGCATATGCATCCCACCCTACTCACAAATTTGTAACACTGTTGCAAAGATTGGTTATCTAGTCAGGAACTGTGGGAACTCAGTTGTGTCTTTAGACCTTCTACAAGGTTTCTATTTTTCACTTCGACTACAGAGTGCTTTGTTTTCAAACTCCTTTGCAAGGAGGAGCCTCCTTTGTACCTTTCTCCTCTTTCTATAGCCTGAGACATGTGGACTTCAATCACATATGGGTCTGTATCAACCAAGCAAAATTTATTTTCTGTTTCTATTCACTAAATGGAAGAACTTCATGAATATCCACAAAGTAATTCCAAAGTTTTCTTTTACCTTCTATTTGACATGAAGTATAAAATTTCTGCCATGAATGGGTTGTGGTTTTGCTAAGAAGGATAGCTATTACTATTCATATTTACCTACAGTACCTCTTAGGCATCAACTTTAAATACTTTGAATAAAGGCTATCCTTCCATCTCAATGACCAAGGAGGCACTAGAGATGCAAGACATTGCTCTGGCTCAAATGCATAATAAAAATCTAAAAAGAACACAGGTGGGAAAAATAGTGCTGCAATATACAGGAAGATAAAAGAAAAGTAGATATGGCTCTTGTTCTTTTCTCAGCAGTACAGAAAATTTTGAAGTAGTTCTAGAGCAGATCTTTTCCTACTATAAGATCAAAAATTTGAAATAACTGTATATAAACAAATACATTTCACCAGCAGCAACTGAACTTCATTATTCTTCCAATTTAATTCTTTTTATTCTAGTTCCAGGAGAAGGTTCTTTTCAAGTCTTTTGGGGTGTTTTTTTCTGTTTGGTAGAACATGGATGATAGAAAACAGGCATCTACAGATAATGAATTTGCAGTAAGGAGGAAGTTAAATATTTGAGATTTCCTAACTTACTTTTTTGTTTGATTTTTTTTTTTAAACACTTGAAGGGAAACAGCAAGGGAGGCTGACAGAAAAATGACAAGGAATCATCACTGCTATTGCATTACATTGAGCAATGTCAGTGTATGAGTCAAGATGCCTATAATCCACTTAGTAGCCTTGTGCAGGTTTTCGCTGGAGTAAAGGCAATTCTCTTCACAGTGACTGGCAGGGGTCTGTGTTTCAGATTTGTGCTGAATACAGGGTTGATAATACAGAGGTGTTTTTGTGAGCAGAGCTCATAGAGAGCCAAGGCCTTTTCTGCTTCTCCTACTGCCATGGTGGTGAGGGGACTAGGGATGCCTGGGAGGTTGGGAGGAGACACAACCAGGACAGGTGATCCCAACTGACCAAAGGGATATTCCAGACAAGGTGACATCATACTCAGTATACAAAGCAGGGGCAAAAAGGAGTAAGGGGGGGACATTTGGAGTAATGGCTTATCTTCCTCAGTATGTATTATACTGCTATCCTGAGATGGCTGATTTTCTTCTATATACGGCTTTCACTTTCCCTATTGAACAGTCTTTATCGCACCCCCCAAGTTTTCCTGCTTTTACCCTTTCAACTCTTACCCCAATCCTGCTGGTGGGGGAGAAAGCAAGCGCTGCATGGGACCTGGGGCCTCTTGTGTTAAACCACAAGCCTCTATAAATTCACACTTGATAATATGCAGAACACGTGATCTAGCATCAGTGATTTTATCATTAAGTAGCGCCTATTTTATCTAATATATCTATCACATCTGAAGAGCCAAAAAGCTGGATGCTGAAGTCAGACCTGATCTCAGGACATGTTTGCCAACAGAAGAAAAGAAACCAAAACAAATTTTACAGAACATAAGGTAAAATTTATTTCCTTCCCTCACCCATCTATAAAGACACATATTTGCACTTCACACATTTGAACAGGACACAGCATCACACTGAGTCTGTCTTTGGTTCCCACTGTGCTACTATAACACATTACCAATTTCTTCTCTTCTAGCTCATGTGGTTTATTTCCACTTAATTGCCACTTACATTTAGGTAGTTATAGTCCTCCCTCATGTTATGTCATACCTTGGTACGAGAGAATGATTTCCTTCATGTGCTCTACGTCAGGATAATACAACTATAGGGATTCAAGAACACTTGAGAAGGAACACAATCCCTTTCAGCTGAAAAGAGGGACAGAGTCTGCAAGTTGATGTACTTTAATCCCCAGTTCCTTTGTTTTGATTAACAAAGGTAACGTAACTTTGTACTGGCACGTCCATTACAACCCATTTTAAAGAGTACCAGCCCTTCTGTAAACATGCACCACAAACCAGATTACCGAATGCATTCAGTTTGCATGGTAAGTATATGGATGTTGGTAAACAGTCTGAAACTAAGTTCATATCTAAACTTCTTGCTGTTTTAGACCTTTGAGAACAATTCAAATGAACTTTTCAAGATGCAGAAGTCTTTGGAAACATTTCAAAGCAAAAAAAGCATTCAACATAACAGTTTTTCCAGCACAAGAGTTTCATAAATTTTAGCAAGGAATGGCTAATACACAAATGCTTGAAAGCCAGTGTCAATCTTCACCCATTACCTCATTTTCTCTTCTTATCCAGAAGAGTGGCAATGTGGGAAACTCAAGAAAGTGCACCTCTACTTTCCTACAGTTCTTCATGATAAAGTCCAGGAACAATAGCGGTAAGATTTTCACAGCTGAAGCCCCACCCCCCCACCCCGCCCCGTGAAAACTTAGATCATCTTTTAGATTAGAGAGCCAGCAGAATAGAATCTGAGAGATCTCCCTTTTCCCTTGGGTAGAACAAGATGAGTGTTTGCCCCTACTCTGTCACTCCCCATGAACCATACTGCTTGTGATAAGGGGACTCCCTCTCATGGCCAACTGAACGATACTTATACCCTAATCAATCCAGCGGTAAAATTCAATAGAGTATTTTTTGGGTCATGAGATAGTAAATCATACTAAAAGACCTGATGCCTTATGTACTTCAATAACTTACAAATGTATTACTACAAGATAGTTTGACAACTATCCTTGATGCTAAAGGTACGAGTTCAGAGAAACAGTCATCATTTGTAAAAAACAGATAGTAAGAGACAGTGCCAAGCTGTCACTCAGGAGGCAGGTTAGGATGTGTAGCTAGTTAAAGCCCTCTTTCATTTTTAGATGCAACTGTAAATGGCTGCAAGGTGCTCAGGTGCCAGATGCCTATTTCTTTACTTCAACAGTCTGCTCACCAACTGCTTAAGTATTATTAAAGCAGATCTAATATACAACAACTAACTTGTGACTTATAGAACAAGCATATTTTTTGCTGGTCTTCTGGTACATTGAAACTGTTTTGGTGGGCTCATATGGTTAAGGATTCAAGGCCTCTAACTCGGATTTGGATCAGCCAACTTTCTTTTACTGAGATGAAGACGTGAACAACCAAAGGACATGGAAGAATCAGGCTTATGGACTCTACTGAACTGTCTTGTTGCACAGAAGCAACAGAGCAACAGAAATCAGATAAGTGATTAATTACTCCAGAAACTAATTAATTACTCCTCTTTGAGAATATCTATAGTCTGTTTCAGAGGATAGAGTTAGGCACATTTGTCTGTTGCAAAAGTCTAAAAACTAACACGCCCATCAGGAGACTGCGCCTTCCTAACTCCTCCCTGCTCTCAGAGGAAAGTCCTGGTGTGGAATGGACAAGGATCTCCTCAGAAGCATCACCTTACTATTGTATAGGATCTGCTCAGACCACACAGACCTTTTAGTAGACATTCCACTGGCAAAAAGTTTCTATAAAGCTTGTTAAAATACTCCATTTGATTTCTTCTCTTCTTATGACAGGGTTAAATGGCTTCTTCCAAAACTGAAAACCAGTTCAATATACCTGCCAAAACTTTCTGATCATAGCAACAAATCACAGTAAGCTTCCTATTTCAGCAAAAATTACCTTCTTTCTCATACAAGAGATTTGTTTTAATCTAAGACAAAACAAAAATCAAAATCTCATCAGTAATCCAATAGAAACACTATGGAGCAAGCTACATAAGGAGGCATGTGCTCCCCTGGCAGTCTTCTAGGTTCCTCCACCCAGAGTCACCAGTCTCCCATCCCACTTTAGCTCAAAGGTTCCACCCTCTTTCTTTGTCCCTTCTTCTTAACTCAGGGAACCACATGCTCAACTTTTTCAACTGAATTATCTAGCTCAGCAACAATTCTCATGAATGCTACTTTCAGCTTGAAGAAAAGAAGATAAAGGATGAATGAGATCTCTCCCTTTCATCAATGACAAACTCATGTTAATCAACAGAGTCAACCGCATTTCACCTTCAGGTTCACAACAGACTCTGGCTCCAGTTCTTTGGACTTTTTCCCATGCTATTACATATCTGGGTCAGACACAAATCCAGAGCAGCCCATTTTCCAGCTCTGGCTCAGAAATTGCTTACATGTCTTTTCAATACGAGATGATGAAAATGTCACAAAACCAGATGATTTCATAAACTACCCGTCATCTCCCACTTAATCATTTCAAGAACAACCTGGGAAGTTCTGGTACATTACGCTGAACCAGTGTCAGTGCTTATGGATATTGATTCTTGGTTCTTAAATCAGGGATAGACTAAGCAAAATTTTTTTCCTGAAATTAGAAAATATCCAGTGCATTTTAATAGCGTAGAAAAATGTCTCCATTTTGATCTGAAGAAACTCTTACAGAGTTACAGTTATTACACTGAGTAGTAAAAAAAAAATCCCAAACAGGTAAGATAATTATCACAATTTATTTCTAAAACTACCTTTTGATTATTTTATAATCATTACATAGGCTTAATCTAGATTTTTGTTTTGTATAAAACAACAGTGGCAAAGTTCTATTGCTATTACAAATGGGAACTAAGAAAAACAATATTTGCAATCACTATTTGCAAATCTCCACAGACAGGTAAAAATGCAGCCTTTGATTCTCTAGAATTACCCAGATTAGTAGTTCAACTAGCATTTCAAACTAGAGGAGCCACAGAAAGTAGCCAACTGGGATTGTTCTTATTCCTAGATGCTTTTTAGCTCTTCACATGGCTTGTGCCATGAACCAAACAAAGTAACTACTCTTGCTGAAAAAAATCAGCACACTAGGTTAGACAGTCAACAGACCTAGCACAAGGCTGCACAAACAGTTGTCAAGTATTAGAAAGCAGACATAAGCAGCCAGAGGAAGGAACAGGACCACTGTTTTTTTTGTCTAAACACTAGACTCTAACAACTCAGATCAGATTTACTTTATCACACAAATAAATATGGATAATAATTTTACTATAGCCAAGTAGTTTTGCAGAAAATTGAACTATTAGAAGTTTAATTTTTGGCAATTTTAGAGTTCAAGGTTTCTATCATGTTGCCTAGATCAAGTATTTACAGTTTAAACACCAGAACACACTATATGCATTATATTAGCCATTTAAATACAGAACTCTCTCAATACACATTTTCCAAAAATGACAAAAAGTGGAATTCTGGAAGGTAACGAACATTCTGTCATTGACTTCAAAAGAGTAAGTTCTGTCTCATTTTTTACGGAAAACCATTCAATGTCTGCATTTTAAAAACCTTATGTAGAAAAAGAGAAAACATAAAGATGATTCTGACCATAACCAAGTCATCATATTTTAACAAACACTTCCTAACTGACTAAAAATAGGAAAAGATACTGCTTATGAAAGTTGTGTCACTATATCTGAAACATTCATAGTTCCACAATTAGAGGTTGTTGGCACCATATCAAACTTTTTTTAACATTTCTGGAGGACCAGTCCATCTGGAGCTTTAGTTGTTTTAATACTGTGATGACTACACTAACCAGCACTGTGGCTAACATACAGGGAAAAGCCACCACCTCTGAAGTACAAGTATATAAGGTCTGATGGCTAAAATTTAATTCTAGCAGTTTTCAGGCATATTTAAACAGGATTTTTTTCTTTGCAGTCTCCTGGTACTCTTGCTCTGCCTGAACCTTTCACAACTCTCACACAGCAATGAAGTTCTAGTGCATGAAGGAGGCTTATCTGTTTTTTAGTTTCTTTCAACACAAAATAAAGGCTTGTTGAAAGGAGAACAAGGAAAGCTTCTAGATACAAAAAAAGTCAACTTGCTGCGCCTGGTTGGCCTTGGGCTTGTCTAAAAAAGTAACAGCCAGCGCCACTTGGAGTGAGAGTGCAGGACCATCAAACAGACAACACCTAGTATCTTTAATTGCAAGGTCTTTTAAAACTGCCTAAGGTTTTGGGGGTGTTATGTTACTTTTAGTAACTGTTCTCCTTTACAAATTAAATTACTCCTGATGTCTGGTCATGGGAGCAAGTGTTCCTTTAGTATCTTGTTATCCGGATGCATCTGCTCCAGGTAACAGCCACCAGTCTGGAAAACACAGATCTTGACATTTTGAGTGCCTGGGAACTTTATTTGCCCCTTCCTCGATTGCTAATCAGTAGGTCTGCTTTACAGGAGAAAGAGCAGAAGCAGCCAGTAGCCTCCTTCGAGTATCAATTTATTGTACTGAAGACGCTAAATTAAGACACGACTTCTAATTCCTCTCTTATGCACTGTACATTCTGAGAAACAGTATCAATATTCAGCTGATCTAAGTTTAAATATGCAGCAATAAATTTAGTTAGCAACCTCCGTGACCAACCTTTATACGAATCAGATATGAACTATACTCCTGGATGAATTCATCCCCTGATTCAGGCAGAACCTTTACCTTGACTGCTATCAGTCTTTGGGTAGCACGTTATAATCCAGAGGGCAAAACATGATATCAAAGACCTCAATTTGTTTATCTGAATTTCTTCATTACATTGTGTATCTTCCTGTTACAACTACTAAATTGGGGTAATCTTGGCCATAATGAATCACTGGTATATAAATAAATAAATAAAAATAATAGGGCTTGTGTGGCTCGGTTCTGTTAGTGGAGGGGATGCGTCTTCCCGGAGAAGCTGTGAGAAGCTCCCCCATGTCTGACAGGGGCAAGGCCACACAGCTCCAGCACAGACCCACCACTGGACAAGGCCAGGCCCATCAGTAGCACTGGTGGCACCTCTGGTATAACACACTTTACAGAAAACTCAGAACGACTAGGTTGGAAGAGACCTTCAAGATCATCAGGTCCAACCCATGCCCTAACACCCTAACTAAACCACAGCACTAAAGTCCACATCCAGTCTTTTTTTAAACACATCCAGGGACAGTGACTCCACCACCTCCCCAGGCACACCATTCCAGTACGTTATCACCCTTTCCATGCAAAACTTTTTCCTAACATCCAACCTATATTTCCCTTGGTGCAGCTTGAGGCTGTGTCCTCTCGTTCTGTGAGTTGCTGCCTGAAGAAAGAGACCAACCCCCACCTGACAACAGCCACCTTCCAGGGAGTTGTAGAGAGTGGTAAGGTCACCCCTGAGTCTCCTTTTCTCCAGGCTAAATACCCCCAGCTCCCCCAGTTGTTCCTCACAGTGTTTGTGTTCCAAGCCCCTCACCAGCCTCGTTGCCTCCTCTGGACCTGCTCAGGTGTCCCAACATCCTTCCAACTCTGAGGGGCCAGACCTGGACACAGCACTAAAGGTGCCGCCTCACCAGGGAAGGGTGACCTCCCTGCTCCTGCTGGCCACACTATTCCTGACACAGGCCAGGATGCCACTGGCCTGTATGGCCACCAGGGCACACTGCTGGCTCATGTTCAGCTGGCTGTCACCAGCACCCCCAGGTCCCTTTTTGCCTGGACACTGTCCAGCCACACCATCCCCAGCCTGTAACATTACAAGGGGTTATTGTGGCCAAAATGCAGGACTTGGTATTTGGACTTGTTAAACTTCATCCTGTTGGACTCTGCCCATCCATTCAGTCATTCCAGGTCTCTCTGCAGAGCCCTCCCAYCTTCCAACAGATCAACACACAATCCCAGCTCAGGGTTGTCTGCAAATTCACTAATGAAAGACTCAATCCCCTCATCCACGTCATCAATAAAGATATTGAACAGAGCTGGCCCCAGCACAGACCCCTGAGGGACACCACTGGTGAGCAGCCCCAGCTGGATCAGCACCATTSACCACCACCCCCTGGGCCCGGCCATCCAGCCAGTTGCTAACCCAGCACACAGTGCTCCTGTCCGAGCCCTGGGCTCCCAGCTTTTCCAGGAGTGTGCTGTGGGAGACAGTGCCAAAGGCCTTGCTGAAGTCCAGGTACACAACATCCACAGCCTTTCCTGCAATTACTTGGTCATAAAAGGAGTTCAGGTTGGTCAAACACAACCTGCCCCTCCTAAACCTGTGCTGGCTGGGTCTGACACCCTGGCCATCCTGTGAGTGCTGTGTGCTGGCACTCAGTATAAACTGCTCCATAACCTTACCTGGTACAGAGGTCAGGCTAAATGGCCTATAATTGCCAGGATCCTCGTTTTCATCCTTTTTATGAATGGCAGTCACACTGGCCAGCTTCCAGTCCTCTGGAACCTCACCAGTGAGCCAGGACTGCTGGTAAATTATGGAGAGCAGCTCTGCAAGCTCATCTGCCAGCCCCCTCATCACCTGGGACGGATCCCATCCGGGTCCATGCATTTACGAACATCCAAGGGGCTCAGGAGTTCTCTGACTGCCTCTCCTGGATAACAGGGGGACCATTCTGCTCCCTGACACCATTGATAAAATAGTTACTGCACGGATGAAATTGCAACCAGAGAAGAATATGTGAGAGGTAAAACTCTGCAGACACCAAACTAAAGTAAAGAACGAGGATAAGAAGGTGTTCTAGGTGCGAAAACAGAGATTTCCCTGTAGTCCAAATTTACTCAGATATGAGTCTTTTGAGGGCCTTCTTGTAGTCATTTGGGAACATCCCATTTCTCAAAATTCACTTTTATGGTCCCAGATCTTCTGATGAATCTTCTTTCCTTGATAGTATCTCAAATATGTGGTCAGGTCATGATGCACTTCTCTTATCATTCTTTACTCCAGTACTCTACCTCTGTTCTAAAAACTAAGATATCAACTAGTACATATTAATTACTAGTATAAATTAACAATGAAGCATTAGGTGTCACAAGACTTATTAGTCACAGCAGGGAGTTAGCACAAGGCCACACTGACCCCTGGTATTTGTACTAAGCACTGTGTGGTACAAAACTAAGTACTGCAGACAAGTCATTCACTACTGTGTGAGAGTTAAAAGACTTTTCCAGCATCTTTCCCCACTGCTGCACAGACTTCTACTTGAAGAAATATCACTTGTTCAGTAACATCTGTAGTGGATGTTCTGTTCAGTGGACCTCCTGCTACATACTGCTATGTATCTTTCCATTCCATCTTTCTGTTTGTAGTTGGCTGCACTAACTTCTCTTCATCCTGGAGTTTTGATATCCCTCTAACAGACATAAAATATCAATCAGTACATGTGCTTAATCATTCCAAAGCCAGTGACATTTTCAATTCCTACAGCACTGACCAATGCCTGCAGAAGTCTGCCAGAATCTACCATTTCTTTGACCTCTTCTGAAAATTTCATACTGACTACAATTCCTGCTGATGGTGTCTCCAGTTCATCCAGTTGAAAGAGGCTAGTCAAATCACTCCTTCACTTCAAGAAGGATGAAATAACATCGTTTTTCATACACAGATGACCATAAACAAGAGACATTTAGAATTTAAGATCTCACCTCCCTATCTCATCATTTCCACTCCCTCAACCTGTCACACTCATTTCTCGATGTTCTTCCCTTCTGATCAACCCCTGTGCCCAGAGCCTGAGCAGGAAACTGACTCTTCCCTTTCTTCAAAGCAAAGCAGTTCCTGTATCAGCAAACCTGATGTTAAAACTATAAAGCCCCTAGTGACAGAAACTTTGTTATTTTAAAGATTTATAAAGAGCACAATAAACTTATTGCACAAAGCAGAAGCCAGACCTAATTCTTTACCACTTTCTCTATTCTTCAGGAGAACCTTAAAAGGCTACAGTGGCCCATAGGGTAGCATGCTAACATTACTCAGCTGTTTTTAATCTCATGGTTTTTCAACTGCAATCTTTGGTTAAGCTCTTTGTCATTTTATCTTTTTTTAAATGACACCACTGGTGGGTAGCCCCAGCACTTTCATTTAAATGCTTAATTTTGTTTGCACTCTTATTTAACAGTAACAAACAATTCCTAAAAGAAGATACACCAAATTAGGTACCAGCAAAAATGGACACCACAAATTTTCACATCCAAATCACAAGTAACAAAGCATGTATACATTATTTAAAATATTGTTTAGCCAAATTCATGTAAATAATGTGCTGAAATTAATTATACACACACATAATAGGAAAAAAGTTCCCTGTACCTGCTACTGACTACTTGAACTCTCTTCTGTAAAATCTGATCTTTCATTTCCCAATGTGATTTCAAACCCTAAAACTTTAAAAATAGGTGATTTGTTCTTTTTATGCAGATTACTGATGGATTGTTTTCCTCCTTTAGAACCAGAAAATTAAGTTGAATTCTCCTTGTATTTCAGAATAATGAAACTAAAGTGCATGGAATTTAGTCACAAAGCAGGCAGGATGATTTACCAACGGTCCTGATTGATCTAATGATCCTGTTTGCAACACACTCAGCCCTATTACTCTCAGCTCTACAGGTGTTGGTTGTTCAAATCACCATGATTCATATACTGTTAAGATTTTTCTACCTATTGAAAACATCTATGTTTATAGCACTACACCACCTTTTTCTCTCTATACTCCATAGAAGAGAGTTACTAATACATGGAAATTTTTTTTTATCTGGTTTTTTGGCAACTGAAGAAACCTAAAAAAAGATACCCTCTCAAGTATTTCTTCATACACTTCTACTGAAAGAATCAAAACAGCTTTTCAAGCTAAATGCACAATAATTAACTTAAAAATGTACAGCATATGAATGTTAATAGCAGCATGCAGAATTCAAAAAGATCAGCATCTCAGTTTAATACCAATATATATACATGCTGAAGATCAAACCTGGCTGTAGCAATGGCCAGATAATAATCAAGTTATAACCTATCCTCATGACTATTTATTGCTATTTCTGGTTTTTCAAATCAGAGAGATTAATACCATGCCCCTTGCCAGTTTGATTAATACCATGCCCCTTGCCAGTTTGCTTCTGGCAACTAAAAGAAAAACATACGGAACAGATTATCATGAGTGCTCTCATGTGGCACATCCAGGAGAACAAGGGGATCAGGTCCAGCTAGCCTGAGTTTAGGAAAGGCAGGTCCTTCTTGACCAGCCTGATCTCCTTTTATGACCAGGTGAGCTGCTTAGTGGATGAGAGAAAGGTTGTGGACGTCACCTGCTCAGACTTCAGTAAAGCCTTCAACATGGTGTCTCATGGCAATCTTCTGAAAATGCTGGCACTGTCACTTGGACAGATGCACTTATCTCCCTAAAAACTCTCTGGATAGCTGAGTCCTGGGAGTGGTGGTGAATGGAGCTCAGCCCAGGGAATGGTGGTGAATCCAGCTGGTGGCTGACCACCAGTGGAGTTCCCCAGGGCTCTGTATTGGGGCCAGCCCTGATCAATTTCCTTACTGATGATCTCAATGAGGGGATTGAATACGCTGTCAGTGAGTTAGCAGATAACACCAAGTTGGGTGGGAGCATTATCTCTTTGAGGGATCTGGGCAGGCTGGATCATGGCTGAGGCAGATGGTGTCCAACAAGGCCCAGTGCCGGGTCCTGCCCTTGGGTCACAACAAGCCCAGGCAGCTCCACAGGCTGGGGCAGAGTGGCTGGAAAGGAGCTGGGGGTGCTGGTGACAGCAGCTGAACATGAGCCAGGCTGTGCCCAGGTGCCCAGGAAGGCCAATGGCATCCTGGCCTGGATCAGCAATGCTGTGGCCAGCAGGGCCAGGCAGGGATTGTCCCCCTGGGCTGGGCACTGCTGAGGCCACACCTCCAGTGCTGTGTCCAGGGCTGGGCCCTCACTGCAGGAAAGGCACTGAGGGGCTGCAGAGAGTCCAGAGAAGGGCAATGGAGCTGGGGCAGGGTCTGGAGCACAAGTGCTGTGAGGAGTGGCTGAGGGAGCTGGGGGTATTTATCCTGGAGAAAAGGAGGCTCAGGGATGACATTATCATGCCACGACTGCCCGGCAGAAGGGTGTAGCTAGTGTAGTGACACCACTAGAGGAAATAGCCTCAAGTTGCACCAGGGGAGGTTCAGGATGGACAACAGGAAGAATTTCTCCATGGAAAGGATTGTTAAACATTGGAATGGCCTTCCCAGGGAAGAGGTCGTGTCACCATCCCTGAAACTTTACATAAAACCACAGGACATGGCAGTTACTGCCGTGGTTTAGTTGACATGGTGGTGTTTGGTCATAGTTTACAGTAAATGAACTTTAGAAGTTTTTTCATACCTTTATGATTCTATATCACCACAGGCAAAGATGGGTTTTTCAAATATTAATGCTTTTATAATCAGCAAGGACCTCTCCAAAGTGTAATTGCTTTGCTACATAATGAATCACCAGATTGAAAAGCTATTTTGTCATTCCAGAAATACTGCCCCAGAAACTAGCAGTCTGCAGTGCAAGTTTTACTTCTTTACAAACATACATACACACAACTATTTTAGAACTCTTTTTCTGTATTCTAAAGTCTCTCCATTAAGGCATACTCAAGACAGCTGTCAGTACTTGCTGCTCTGTTTTTGAAACAATGTTGCCACCACCTGGACAAAGCTCTACCTGACAGGCATTGCTGTGGCGTGAGAGTCTGTACATGAAAAAAAAAAACCCAAACTCTCACCTTCTCCATAGAATTATTTCCATAACCAAGATAATTAAATAGTCTAAATTTTTTTTCTATTAATGAATGAGTATTCAAATTCTGCGTTTCATTAGAATTTTAACATTAGACATGTAAAACTAAAATTTATTAGCTTTCCACCAACATTTGAAAAGCTAACTTGAGAAACTACTTTTTATGTTCAGTAATATGATGTACAATTATCTGCAGTTCTCAATAATCAGCTTACAAATGCTTCATAAAATCACAACCAGTTTCTGTCTCTTCCTCAGACTTCATTCCTGTCAGCGAGGAAGCTAAACATTCAGGCTCAGAAGAAAACCATAGCTTTTATCTCTGAAGACATGCTTTGGAGATTTGTTGCTTCTTCCACTCTCTGCCATTCATCATAAAGCATTACAGGAAAGCTTCAGTCTAGCCTTCAACAAAAAGCTTCAACAAAAGTGTTTTACAAAAGATTTTGAAAGAAAGTAGAAATTCTACTCTAAACTTCTGATGCACAGGAAGGTGACAGGCCACTACCTAAAACAGGAAACAAGGAGGATTGTTTCTATCATGGAAGATTCCTTTAGTCTCAACAGAACCTTAAGTCTTTGAACTTTCATTAAAAAGTGTACATACTTCTACTCAAGACTGGATTCAATCAGATATAGGACAATTTATATATATATATAATGCAACTGAATACTTAGTACTTTTCCTTATATAGGTTCTTATTTATTTACACTTTTTTGGTTTGTTGAAGATTTACTGCCCATGATACAGGCTTATCCAAATAGGAGTGGGCATTTCACATGAAGAAAAAGCACTGAAGTCAGTGCTTGCATTCAATTATTAGCAACAAAATTTACCACTGAAACTCGGTAATGCCACATGTATTTCACAACAGTATTTGATAAGACTACTGAGAAACTTTAGCTCATATCATCAGAAGCTTAGGCCGCATACGGCCCCTAATGCAGAGCTTGCATATAAAAACCTATAGAAAACAGAATGCTTCCTGCTTTTTCCAGCAATTCCTAGTAAGCTGATTGTCTAAATAAAAACAAACCTGAGTCTGCTGCTCCCATGAAGAGAACTTTAAAACTTAAACCATGCTTTTAACACTCCTACATCATCTTTGAAATAAACTGACTTCTTGATGATAACCTACTGTTCTTATAAAAATTTGCCTATGGTGGGACCTTACAGCGCTCATTTTAACTCTTAATCATTACAATACATAAGAGTGCAAATGAACATATAGAAAATGTGCAAATATAACCTGCTCAGCCTTTTGATGAAAAAATTATATACCAGATCTCGAGTATTTAAGGCCCCTTATCTTCCGGCATTTTTAAACTGAAATGGTTATTAAGAGTCTTTATAAATTATTTTAAATGGAAAATGGAATCAGCTATTTCCAGCAAGACATATTTGGCTGTAATAAATGCATAAATTGTACGAGGAATTTGTTTTTCAATTTAAAATATATGAACACTTTAAGTCCTACTCCATGTTCTACTGCAAGAACAATTAATCTGTACCAAAGCTATGGCAATGGCCTGGCAGTATGCTATATAATATAACAAAAATAAATTACTTACATTGCTAAGTCTAGTCTGTTTAGTGAAATATTTGTCCAAGATACTGAAATGAGTCATTGATCACTACTACTCAGTCATCTATTCCCATCTTTTATCACAAGCAAATGAACCAACTCATCTCAGAGTTAATGAGTTATGCTGGATGTTCCTCTCATGACAAGCTTGGTATAGCTGCATTTTATCACTGTTATCACTTTAGGATCATCTTGTAAAAACCCACCACTTACAGAATGTCATTAAATACAGAACCATCTTCACATTCAAATAAGCCCATCTTACTATGTTGTTGAAGGTGTGACCTGGCTTTCAAGAGGATAGGTTCTTCCCCATTTGAAAATAAAAGTTCCTGATAAACAGTAAATAGTGTACCTTGTCTCAAGTTTCATGATTTCAGGAAATTAACTACTCTAATTTGGAATTCTCCCATACTCCTGTCAGCAGTATAGTTACTTTTCTAGGATCTTTTCCCTCTATATTGGCACTCAAATTTTTCTTAACTTTTTTTCTATTTCTAGCCATCATTTTCTTTACTGAATCTAATGACTTCTTACTCTTACAGTCTAGGGACTTTGAACACCCACTTTCTCTCTTTCAAGAGAAATAAGACAACCAGAATGAAACAGCATTATTTTACATCCTTCTTCCCCTCAAATTCTGAAGGCCAATCCTTTCTATATTCACCCCAGAGAAATACAATACTCTTGCAAACTCATATAATTTTGCTATTACTCATTAAAACATTTTGAATGAAGACAAAATACATGTTAAATCAGTAATTGCACATCATTGACACTTTAATCTCCACAATTATTCCTTTCATCCCAACAAAACCTATTCAAGTTGCTGGCTCACCTAATTACTCAGAGACAAGCAAAATCAGGAACTCGAGGTAACTTTCCTATGATGACAGAGGTAAAGGTGGTCTCAGGGTAAAGCTGCTACACCTTGAGTTCGACCTGGACATCCAAGACCTTAGGATATTGGTGAGACTACGTCTACTGTAGCAACTTGAACCAAAGCAAGAGTAGTTTTGTTAATCCTGTGTTGTCTTTATCTACCACATGCTGATTTGGATTTCAAAGTAGCTTTGAGTGCATAACTTGCTTTTTCTTAAGAAGAAACCCTCATTTGTAAAACATTTCAAAAAATAACAGCATATTAGGTGCTGTGGCAATGTGAAAGCCATACCTGCAGCATATACCTAAAAGTTTTGTACCCCTTTGACATCTCCAAAGTCTATATTGCAGATATTCAGTCCTGGAAAACAGACTAAATTTAAGAAGCAAACTCTCTTAATCACAGATGATGGAGGTATAAGGAAACTCAACATCAACCACTTAGGAAACTCAACATCAACCACTTGTGTTTTGGACCCTGAACTCAGTGTAAAAGAGCACAATTCACAACAGACAGAAAGAAAACACTAATTCTTTGCATCACACTGTCCACTATTTCTGTTCCAAAACCCTGCCAAAGACCAGGGCAGGCCAAAAGAAAGGTGTCAGATGGCTTTTGATCAAAGCAGGTGGCAGCACAGACACTACCTACACTATTTACTCTCACCTCCAGCTTAAGGCGGGACGTTGGTCTGAAACAAAGCCCAGCCTGCCCTGATAGACCTACCCAGTCTAAGTGAAGAGAGAGAAAGCAAGACCTGCTTGTTTTGCACACTCTGCAATATCTTGGATCAAAATCCAGTACAGTACAAAGGGATCAAGCACATCAGGCCTGGCACTGTGACAGACCTACTCAGTCCTCCCTAAATCCATACAGCAGACAGCAAAGCACGGTGCAGACACACTGCAGTGAAACCTGCACACGTCAGCTCACTGGTCTCATCTACAACTCGTTTTCTTTCTAGTGTTGTTCCAATCCTGCACTGGTCTCTATATGGTTAGAACACTGGATGAGCTATGAATTATATAAGCAGCAGATCTTCCAATGCACTACAAATAATGCTGCCCAACACTTGATAAGAGAGCATTGCTTTCTCAGCACTTTTTAATTCCTAGTTTCTTTTACAAACAAACCGTCAGAAATTTCTGGTCTATATTTTAATTTTACTTTCTATAGACCTTCCTCAATCTTTATTACCTTTGCAATCCATATCCTTAAACTTCTTCACAAAGTTATTAAATCCCACAAATACCAGGTGTGACCCTGTTTGTAGAGCACAGGACGCTTCTCAAAAATGTTGTGAGAGGCGGCTGGTTACCACCACCCACAGCAGTGGTTGCAACCACTGTAATCACTTCACTAGTGTCAGAATGATTTTTCTCCTCAGTCACAAGCCTGAGGGAGAACTGGCATACTCTCCTGATCTGGAATAGATGAAACCTCATATCTTTTCTATACTGGCACCACAAGGATGGTCATTCACAGAAGTAAAGGCATAAATTACAGTGGAAATGAGTCACCAGTGTGAGGGGAAATACAATCTCCTATACCCAAGTAACCCCAAACAACAAAGGTCAGGGAGCACTATATCTTAAAACAATAATGAACATTCACAAGACAGTCCATTTTGTAGGGAAAGTAGATGACAGTCTACCATTTCAACTGGAAATGGAGGAAGAAAATGGGTATCCAAATTCAGAGGTCACAGAAATTAAATTTGTAGCAGCACAATACTTTGATACATGCTGTACTACAGAAAAAGCAACATTTGAACACTTTCATTAAAAATAAAAATCACATCAATTTCTTCGTTGTTAGCAGAAGGCATGCTTATTTTTTTCAGAGTTCTGTCATTCTGCTGATGCTGAATGATTAAGGCTTTTTTAGAACAAGCTAAAGCAAGTGACAAATATACAGAACAAGTAACAAATTTACAGAAAAAAATCAGAACTTTCACAAGTAGTATTTTCACAAAATCACAGCAGTAGTACTTCCCATACAAACTCTCCTATTCTCTATTTACATACAGAATAAGGGCATCCAAACTCTTGGAACACGGGCAGAAACCTAGAAAAGTATTTTCTACGGGAGCGGGATAAATGTACATGTAAGAACTAACTTCACAGAATTACATAACCAGTTAGGTTGGAGAAGATATCTGAGATCACCATGCGCAACTTAAGACCAAACACCACCACGTCAACTAAACCATAGTACTAAGTACCATGTCCAGTGGTTTTGTGAAGAGTTTCATGGATGGTGACACCACCTCTTCCCTGAGCAGGCGGTCCCAATATTTAACAGCCCTTTCCCTGGAGAAATTCTTCCTGTTGTCCATCCCGAACCTCCCCTGGTGCAACTTGAGGCTGTTTCTTCTGGTGGTGTCACGGGTTGCCTAAGACAGGCCGACCCCTGGCTACACCCTTCTGTGAGGCAGCTGTAGAGAGTGATAAGGTCTCTCCGAGCCTCCTTTCCTCCAGGATAAACACCCCCAGCTCCCTCAGCTGCTCCTTACAGCACTTGTGCTCCAGACCCTGCCCCAGCTCCACTGCCCATCTCTGGACTCTAGCTTTTAAAAGCTTATGCAGAAGCGCTCCGAATTACCAAGAAGAGCAAATAATCGCTGCCTACCTACCTAGTACAGGCTGCGCTCTGAAACCCTCTAGTGAGTGGCTTTACGGTTCTTCTGGCATTAGAGCACCAGAAACCCGCACGTGTTTCCCCATGCGCGGTACACTTCCTCCCGCTACTGTTCAGCCGCTATATTTTTTTTATCAGCCGCCGTCCAGCCGCCCCGCCGGCTGCGGACAGCGGCGGGCGGGTGAGGGGCCGATCAGGGGCGCAGCGCAGGGCTCCCCCCGGGCCCGCCTGCCGCCGCCGCCGCCCTGGTGCGTACCTGCGCGGCTCTCGTACTTGGGCACCCGGTAGTACTTGTTGCCAAATTGGTCCGTGCCCACCAGCTCCTTGGCAGGCCCCACGAGCCGCAGCCGCAGAGTGCGGAGAGCCTGCCAGGCGCGGCTCATGCCGGGATCCCGACGGGAAGGCCGCGGCACCGCCACCCACGGACACCGGGACACGGAGCGCGCGCCACGACCCGACCCCGCCGCCTCGCGCCCGCCACCGCACCGCACCGCACTGCACTGCACTGCGCAGCACCGCCCCACCCCGCGCCGCCGATCCCGCCTATGGGCGCCGGGCGCGCCAGCAACGCCGTTGGCCATTGGCGCGGACCGGCCCGCCCCGAGCCAATCCCGGCCGCGCCCGCCGCAAGATGGCGGCGCGGCGCAGAGCGGGCCTGGCGCTCCCGCCATGTTAGGGCTCATGGCTGCTCGCCAGGTCGGGCTGGACGACCCCGCGCGGCTGCGCCGGGCCGAGCGCACCCGGAGGTACCGGGGCCGGGGCGGGTGTCCCTGCGCGGGGAGGCCCCGGAGCGGCAGCTCCTGGCTCCGCCCCTGCCGCGGAGCCTCGCTTGGCCCGGCCCGCAGTGGGGCGGCCCGGGGCGGGGTGAGCGGCTGCGCTGCCGCAGCCCCCGTGTGCGCGGGGGCCGGGGCGGGGGGGCTGCGGCCGTGGGTCGGCAGGCCTGGTGTTTGTGTACGGTGTGCTCAGCCCTGGGCGGAGTGTGCCCAGCGCAGTACACTGTGCCTCGCTCCCCGCTCCGCGGAGTTGCCGCCCTTGCGGTCCGCGCGGTTCCTCCGGGGGTTCTAACTGCGTGCGGCTGTGCTCCGCTTGGAACAAACAGCTGCTTGTGGCCTCCTCTGCTCGTCCTTCCTTTTCCCAAACCCGGCCTGTTGGCAGGTTGAAGAAGAATCAGATGCAGGGGGTTTCTTAGCAGTTTTTGTGGAAGTGGTGGCAGGATAAACGGATTTGTTAATATTCTTGCTAAAGGTTATAATGTGATATTTGTTCAATACCAGAGAATCTACTTCGCAGATGTATTTCAAGATAAATCAAATGAAGCCTATCTTAATTCAGTTACACAACTTCTGGATCTATGGTGGCGATTTATGGCCTTATGACTCTGTATCATTGTAAAAAAAAATATTTAAAATTGAAATTAATTTTGGTAGCTCAGGAAGCTTGTTTCTGAGTGCATTTTGACGACACAGTTATGTCCCTCTGTGCCCTCAGCCCTCATGCAGCATTCAGTGTTAAGAACAGTAACCCGCTGGACGGGCTTAACTTGGACAATTGTCTGTGTAGCATTTCCCGTCCTGAACTTTTAAATTTTGACTTTAGAAAAAAAAAAAAAAAGGTAGTCTTAAATGGATTTTATTTATAGCTGCATTTTGAAGTCATGTATTTCAACACATTTCCACGGGGGGATTTCTTGCTTCCTGAAATTCCATCTGGAGCTCGAAGTTTTTAAACTGGGTATCTTGTGTATGTCAGAATTCTTATTCTAGGTGAATTCTTGCACAATTATATTTCACATAGTTTAAGAGAGCTTAAATGATTTGCTGCTTTTATGGCATGTCTACAGACATGGTGATGGGGGCCTGCCTGTAGCAGCCTAAGGTTCTCACATCAGGATTTTTTGCCCCTTGAGCTGAAGCTGAGTAGGGGCACTCTGCCTCACAGCTTTTCACTTACTTACCTAGTTATATTTTTGTTGTAGTGGTGTTGTGCTTTGTAATAAATGGTGCCGTAGGAGGCTCTGATCATGTTGCAAGGCTAAATTTTTTATCAGGTAGTATGATTTAATGAAGCAGAATATCTCTTTTTTGACTATGCAATATTAACATATTCAAAAATACAAGCTAAGAATTGCAGGTCAGAAAATGTTGTCGTGAAGGCTTCATCATTGGGGGTCACCTAGTTTTTATTTAGTATTGCAGAAAATGTAACATACAAACTTCGTTTCATTAAAAGAAGTACTGTAAACTTGGTAAACTAAATGACTTTGTCCACTAGGTGTCCGTAGTTCCAAGCAGGATGAAGCCTGAAAGGATGCTACATGATGAAGCTTCAAAGTAGCCAATATTTGTGGTGATTACAAGCTTCTTAATGTTTCTATTTCTTAGTGTTTTCAAATTACATTCCAGGCTTTGTTTAATTTGTTGACCCAAAATGCAGTTTTGCTTTTTCTTTGAGCCCGTTTTATGTATTTATTTCTCTCTTACCTTCCAAGCAACAAAGTATTTTTTCCTGCCAACTTCACAAGACTTGTTTCTATCTCTATTTCTTGTGTAGTTTTGCAAAAATTGGCAAGGATAAATTAAATGCGTCGAAGGCATGGAATTAGGTTTCAGCTGTTTGGAGCTACATAATAACATTTCTTTTCATAATAACATGTTTTTCGTCTCTCTTTCTTCCTTTTTGGTGGGTAGGGTTTTAAGTTTGGAATTAAATAAAGATAGAGATGTGGAAAGAATACATGGAAGCGGTATCAACACCCTTGATATTGAGCCTGTTGAGGGAAGATAGTAAGTATATACTTTGGTTGGTACCAATGTCCATAAGTAATTCGCTGTGTTTGGGTACTATGGGTTTGTTGTCTTGTTGAACACGCTCACGCCTATTGAGATTATGAGTGTTTTAACTTCTGTGCTTCATTAACACTTTCAGCATGTTATCTGGTGGATCAGATGGCGTTATTGTACTATATGACCTTGAAAACTTGAGCAGGAAGCCAAGTTACACGTGTAAAGCACTTTTTTCGGTTGGAAGGTGAGTACTCTGAAAGTCTTTTAAAAGTACAAGTAGTTCTTGTGTGGCTAGAATTAAACTTGCAAATTAATGTCTGTTTTTATTTTTAGGATAAAAAGACCTTAGAAAATACTGCCAGAAATCTTTGAAGGCTAGTAGCAGGAGCTAATTGTTTTATTCTTGATTTATCTACTCTAATAGTTATAATATATGTACTGTGACTCTGATATTGTTTGAGCAAATCTATAGCAATTTCAGAAGTTAAAATGAAGGATGTCGATTGTACTCACATGGAATCTAAAGTTAGACAGTCTTACATTGCTATAGAGACCACAAAATGAAGGCAGACCGGTATTCTAACCTCATATTTTAACACTAGAAAAGGAAGACAGGGAAAAAAAAGAAACCCAGACCTCCCTCTAACTCATAATTTCTGATCTGTGAGTTTTCTTAATGTTTCCTTCTGAAATTTGATGCCTCTATGCCAGCAAGTGAGAAAAAAGTTTTGGTACTGCTGTAGAAATACTCCCTGTATTCCCCAAATATATATAATACATATATTTAAGTAAATGCACTTTTAAGCAGGATTATTATGCAATTATTTGCGTAATAATTTTCATCTGTTTGGAGAAAAATCTAACACCGGTTTGCAGTTGTTTATTTTATTCCCCCTCTCTCTCCTTCCTGCTTTACTAGTTCATCAGGTGTTCAGCAGGTACAGAAGTGATTTGTACAAAACTTCTTAAGAACATGTTTGAATGAAGACAGGTGTGCTACTGAAAAAATGGGATGTATTTTTCTAAAGAGCAGGGTACTACCATGCTGTGTGCAATCTTTATAGAGAGTCTAAGCCTTTATTGATTTGTCAGGCTGTCCCTGCAGGCAGTACAAATTTTTCCATTACAGATATTAAGTCTTCTAGCCAAAGCTGGTTTTTTCTTTTATTTGGATAAAGGCTTGTCTAGTAGGTTAGAACTTCACCTAAGACTCACAGTAAGAGATATTCTATTTCATAATGGATTGGAGCTGCATTTTCCCCTTATTTTTTTCCAGTCTAGAAATTATTTGAGATCTGAGAGTCAGAGGCTTCATGAGTCAGCTATACAAGAATAGAACAGATTTGTAACAATAAAAGGCCTTAACAATATCTTGAATCATAGGAAAGAAAAAGGCTAACAGAACATAGCTAATAGAACAGGTGTTGATGGCTGGGCTTCTTGCACATTATTTTAAATTGTGGTTAAGAACATATAATGACTATACATCTCTAAATCTCAAAACTGAGATGAATTCTGAAACAGATGCAGCAAATTGAAGAAATTCATGCTAAGAAGGCACAATGTAAAAGTATAAGATCTGTGTTAAAATCAGGCTATCGTTACCTTCAGTTAAGTCAGTAGAAATAATCCATCCTTTAAGAATCTGTTTAGGAGTATGGTTAGTTGGTTATCTGTTTCTTGAGTAGGTGTTAATTTGCTTAGCTGTGTCTTTTATTTCTTACCACTTAAGGCGTGAATTTTGTTAGTAGAATTGGATTTTGTGTGGCACTGCTCTAAATGACAGGTTTATGATTATTATTGCTTAAATAATCTTAGTAGATTTCTTTCCTCAATTATTTATTTATGGTATTCATGAAGCTTCCTAGTATGTTTTAAAAACTTGCTAACTAATTAGCTACAGTTTATTTATATCTTCAGGTATTTTGCATATTTTTCAGAGTTACTGACTTAATAAATGAATTTATACTGCAGAAGCACTTTCCTCTGACTGTCTAGCTCCTGTCTTTGAAGGATATAGTGCTGATGTCTTGTGAAAGTTTGCCTGTTGTCCAAGATTGCAGGGCAGAACACAGGTCTGGTCTCAAACTTGCTTAAAGAGCATCCTGCTAAAGGCCCTTTAAAGCTGTTTCTTGATACTTGAACTGGGCTTGCTGATGATCCAGTAGTGTAGAACAACAAAAGAGGTAATTCCTGGTGGTAGGATGTGATTAACCCCGTATTTCAAGTCTGGAATATAGGGCTACTATTGCAAATACAAAAATAAAACTTTTCCTGTTTTCCTGGGAGTCAGCACAAAGAGCTTTACCTGGTTTCATACGATTCATGCTGATCTGGGACAAAAACTGGCATTTGAGAGTAACCAAACAGTGCCGTTTCTAGATAATATGCAGATAATGCTTATCTTTAAGGTAGTCTCTACTACTCAAAACATGTCTAGGAAGAATGAATGATAGTGACCTATTGTCCATAGAATTATTTGTATTTGTCTTTGGTAGAAAAGGCTGGGATATTTTGATTAATGGATGAGAATACTTCGTATGGAATGAACTGGGAATAATTTACATCCTGAGATGTGAAACTAGGCTGAATGGCATGTAGCCACTACTAAGCTTAGCCAGATCAAAGGTGGTTCCTGCAGAGCTACTCAAGAGTTTGTTAGTTCATTCCTCAGCCCTGTGAATTATGGGAGAATTGATTGTTCTTGTGCAGAGTTGATTACAGTCCCGTGTTGTACACTTATAGTTACTCTAGCTAGATAATTAGTTCCATGGGTGTAGATTTTTCTGCGCAGTGCATGGAAATGCCTCTCCAGGAGTAAGCTCACTCTGAGTCAAGCTTCATTTCCTGGCTCTGCAGTTACTGAAGATTTTTAGCTTGCCATGGTTTAACTCCAGCCAGCAGCCAAGTTCCGCAGAGGTGCTTGCTCACTCCCCTACCAGCGGGATCAAGGAGAGAATCGGAAGGGTAAAGTCTAGAAAACTCCTGGGTTGAGATAGTTTTATAGAGCAAGCAAAAGCTGCAAACACAAGCAGACCAAAGAATTAATTCACTTCTTCAGCCATCTTCAGGAAAGCAGATCCTCATCATGAATAATGGTTACTCGGGAAGACAAATGCCATCATTCCAAATGTGTCTCCTCCTCTTTCCTTGTTGCCCCCAGCTTTATATACTGAGCTTGGTGCCACATGGTCTGGAATATCCCTTTGGTCAGCTGGGATCACCTGTCCTGGCTCCTCCCAGGCACTCCCAGTCCCCTCACCAGCAAGTCAGTATGAGAAGCAGAGGAGGCCTTGGCTCTCTGTAGGCCCTGCTCAGCAATAACAAAAGCATCCCTATGTTACTAACTCTGTTCAGCACAAATCCAAAACGTATCCCATGCTAGGCACTGTGAAAAAAATTGATTCTGCTCCAGCCAAAACCAGCACACCTCCCTGAAGAATTGAGGCATAAAATTTGTTGACTTTTAGCACTGTGCTAGAGTAACAGGCCGTTCTAGGATATGCATCAGAGGTGGAGGAGCAATGCAGAAGTCATTAAACTAAGCTCAAAAGTTGCTCAATATCTCTTGCTTAGTATTGTCAGTGCTGGCTTCAGGCTAACTCTCCTTAAAGGTGTCTTTTTTGCTTTGTAGCAGCCCAAGTGAGCAGAAAGTTTTATTAATTCAGATGAAATCAGATGTCATGCGAAATGAAATAAGATGTCATGCGAAAAGGGAAGATTTCCTCAACTCCTAGTGTTAGATTAGTCTGCCCTGCGAAAGCTGAGACCTTTGTGTCCAACCAGCCCCTCAGCACCCTCTTATAGGGACCCTTCACTGAATAGTCCTGCTGGATCAGAGGGTGGTTCCACTGACTTGTTCAGGGACATGCACCAACAGCAGAAGAGAGACCCCCCCTCAGTGGGATTTCCCGTTTTATCCAAGTATATTACCCACTGCCAGTGAGTGCCAGTGTTCGTGAGGAGCTCACTCTAGCTATGGAATGACATTCTTTATTAATAAGAGAAAATTGTGACAGGTTAAGGTTTGAGGCCTGCCAGTGATAGTTTCTGACTGCTAACACATGTTCAGACCACTGTACAGACAAGAGTTAATCCCTAATAAAACGCACATAGAGTAGGGTTCTTACTAACAGGCATTCCTCTGGGGATGAAGACAGATCACTTTGTTGGCTGATCCCAGAAGTTACAATGGAATCTTGCCTAACTTCACAATTTTTTACTTACTTTTGCACTATTCCATTATGTTTATTTGGAGCTTGAGGTATTGTACCTTTGTGACTAAATGGTGTAAAATTCTCTCCTTTTGCTCTTAAAGCTACAGTCAATAAAATGCAGAGCACATGCTCAGTGAGGGGTGATCTTACCCTGGAGGTGGGTAACTTGAGGTTTGCTCAATTGATAGATCATAATGCCAGGGTTGTGGGTTTGGTTCCTGTATGGGCTATTCACTTAAGAGTTGGACTTGATCATCCTTGTGTCTGAGAATATTCTGTGATTCTGGGCTTTGGGTTGGGGGTCTGTATTAGTATTGCAGTTAGATAATAATGAACCAATTTCATCCAAGGAGAGCTATTTCACCACAGTTGCTGATTCAACAGAAAGACATCATCTCCTGTCTCCCTTGGGGAACCGGTGATATGTGGTTTATCAGATACAAAGTACCCCTCCCTGTTGGGATTTCAACGGGTGTCTTGGATCTACCCCCCATTTCATCCCCCTTAGCAGGTGCTTGAGGTTGCAGGCTGTTTGTGTGGGGAATCATTGTGGAATAGCTTTCAGTCATTTGTGCTCACCACATTCCATCCAGAAGAAGCAACTGCACTTTACCCTATAATTCCTATATCATTATAACTTCTGTTAGGATGTGAATATAGCTTCGCAGTTTCCTCCCATTTTACCCCCAGCCGTCTTTCCACATAATCCACCCATGACTAGTCTCTCAAACTTCATAATATCCAAATAGAATTTGAGAATCTTTCACACTTTTGTACAGTGGAGACCATCTAATACATTTCTAGTGTGTGGTTATCTGGTATTAGTGAGGGTAGCCAGTAGGCTAATTGTTTCTTAATTATCCAAATCTTAACATACAATAAGATTATTAGAGCAAAAAGCAAAAGAGTTACCAACTACATGACAACAGGGTGAAGCACTCTGTTGAGAATTCTGGTAGCTTTTAGTGACCATCCAAAAAGGGTGTCCCACCACTTTATTCACATACTCCATCTGATTTATTTCTTCCACATCATGATGGACAGTAAACAAAGTGTTGTCCGGTTTTTTTGCATTTGTTTTCAACAAGCAGCTCACGTCTTCATGCTGTAACAATTTCTTTAGGAGCATTAGGTTTGTACCGATGGGAGTATGCTGCAATCTTGAATCAGAGTATAATTAGATTCTAATATTTTAATAAGATACAATAGGAGCTGAATAACGTAAATTACATTCCATAATGTTGGCAAGGTTATAGCAAAAATATGAGAGTGATTACTTGTGTCTACAGTAATGTTGTCCACAAATACAAAATCACAAGGGAGACTCACAAAAGCTCATCCTTTACCAATATACACAGTTTCCAAGTTTTCATTAGGATGAATCTCAAAATGAGAAATATTTTGCTCAGTGTCACGACAAATGACTTGGGTTTGATGTTGTTATATTCACAAATGTATCCTTGTTGCCCTCGTTCAATGCACATGTTGGCATCAGTAGTCTTCCATTTATTTCTGTCTTTTCAGGCCCATACTCTATATTCCAGAGGATGAGTATAGTTCTGTTGTGGTTTAATCCTAATGCAATGAGTGGGTATATATCATATAGTGAAGCACTGTGTATTGTTAACACAAAAGTTGTGGCTGTACTGCTGATGGGATCATAGGTAAAATTGACTAAGTACCAGCAGAACTGGAATTCCTTTGAAATTCAGTTGTATTATCCCAAATTACCTCTCAAATTTCAATGAGTAATGGTTTCTTTGTCTTCCCTTGTGATTGTAGCTGTCATCAGTGCATCCATAGTTGACCTTGCATAGAAGTAAGTGCTAATGAAAAATTGGTTTGGACTATGCTAAGTGCATCTCTGATCAATTTATGATCTTTTTTTATTAACACCCTCCCACTGAAGTAATATATCCATTTGAAGCCATTGATTGGTTCTGAAGGCCAAAAGGGAAGATCATAGAGGATGTTTCGATTTATTTAAGTCACTATTTATTGTGACTAGTTTTGTTCCTTAATAAGTCATGGTTTTGCTGTTTAGAGCTCCCCACCCTGTTCTGAGGATACCAGTCACATCCTTCCTGGTTTGCCTAGAGGAAGTGATGGTTTGTTTATGCAGCCATGCTGTCCATCATGCATAAGAGGTTTTCAGGAGCAGTGAGCAAGCTGATTGGATTGTGGAAACATTATTCTGCATCAAGAGTTCAGCTTATTTGAGAGACTGTGTTGAGTTAAATAACGTTTACTGTTGACCTGTATTCTTGACTGAGAAGGAACCAATGTTATAAGTGTGAGGAGACAGTTCGATAAACGGCTGAGGCTGAGTTGTTAAAACTGGCACTTCAGCACTTTTGAATTGAAGGCCCTCGTTCAGTCAAGGGTTTGGGTCTGTTCAAAGACAAATCACAAGTGTTGGATGGGATATTTTAAAGGTATGCCAACACTCACGTTTAGAAGAGCAAGTATGTATGGTTTTCTCTGTTCGGCATAATCCACTTTGACATAGCTTACAACACTGTGAAAGACTGTTGTCATGCGTTTAGTTATTTTGAATTTAGCATATTGAGATGTCAGCATCCTATTGAGAAGTTTAATCCCCTTCAGGGGTGAAAGGTGTTGATTTTCCTTTGTGATGATCCACTCCTGCCTTTAAAAGGTAGTGTTATGCAGTGCTGCTGTAGACAAATTTAGGCCAGGCACAGGTACACTGAGAAGTGCATACTCTTCTATACATGACAGTATTGAAGATCTGCATCTCTGTTTGCATAATGATACCCCTGCAATATTTACTGCTTGTGGAGGCCAGGACATTTGATAGAACAATGCAAAGATAAGAGCTGAAGTAATGAAATATCATGGAGCCTTTTCTAGCTGCAGTTTTGCCGTAAGTACTGCATTTAGCTGAGGTGGAGTTAATTTGCTTCGTCATAGTTTGTATAGTAGTACGTTTCAGACTTGTAACCAGTCTTGATAGCACACTGATGTTTTAGGGAGTGCTGACCAGTGCTTGGTAATGTCAAGGCATTCACCATTCCTCACTGCCCCTTCAGGGGGTGGTCAGTAGGCTATGAGGAGACAGCTGGAACACCTGACCCATGTTGACCAGAGACATACTGATATTCCATGCTGTAAAATGCCATGTGCAGCCATCTAAGCCTATGATAAGAGGTTACTTTTGCATCGCTTCACTGGTTGTTATAGTAGCTTCTTTGAGCCAGGTCTCATAAGCTCTTGGAGGTCTATAACACACCCAAGATAGCTTAGCTACCCTTGGAGGCCTAAAAATCAGCAGGATGGCTTCTGTTGCAGTGTTGGAAACAAAAAGGTTTAATAAAAGGCAAAATAACAAATAGAGAACAACCGAGCCAGGTGCAAGAGGTTCTTGCTCTTGGTAAAACACCTCACAAAAGTGATTAGTTTCTTTGTTCTCTTCTTTTTCTAGTAAATTGCTCAGGTGGGACTTTTTGGCTTCTGTCCAATTAGCTATCCTTAAGTTTGAGGTGAAGTCCCCTAGGCCTATTAGGTACCTTTTTCATCTAATCCAGGAGAGAAATTTCTAAGCTTCTTTCGTTTTTGAGGGGACAAAAGATAGTTTTGTCACTCCATCAACAGGGGGCACATTCCTGCAGCTGGGGGTTTGTTTTGTTTGTTTTTTCCCTGGGTTCACAGGGTTTGTTTTGATTTGTTCCCTTTCACTTACTAAAATGTATTTTTCTCAATCCACAACTTTTCACACCTTCACCATTTGTATGCTCTCTCTCATCCCACTGCAGAGGGTAGAGTGAGCTGCTTTTGGGCCCCTGAAGCTGGATCCATGTGCATCCAGCTCAGATATGAGTCGTCTACCAGGTATTTGAATGACATACATTATTCAGAGCCTGGTCAGTTGAGTCTGTATCCTGGAGCTGTCAAGATTGGCTCTGCTGTCTGTTCTTTCTGCCACAGTTAATTATTAATTGTATTGCAGTCTCTAAATATCCATAGTTCAGTTGAAAGTTTCCTATTGTTTTTCCTCTTTGATTTCTGAATGCAAATATAAATGACTCTCAGTAACTTAGCTGACTGCTCTCTGGTGACTTTGTCAGACAGGAATTGCCTATAACTGTGTAGCTGTAATTATTCGTTAATACTAATGAATTTTTTGAACTGTAAGTGTGATTGTATTTTTCAGTGGATCCATTTCTAAGAAGCCTAAATGGTTGGTAGTGTTAAGCCATCACATTTAACATAAGATTTGTAAACATTGCAACTTAAATATTTCAAAAGACAGTTTTTATGCTTTATGAGTGTCTTGCGATATGCTACGGTTACCATATTTTGAAAGGGAATGATCTGTACTTTCTTGAAATGAAGACTCTTCAAAGTAATGAATATTAGTTGAATGAAAATCAAGCCAGCAAAAATACAGTTCTTCTTGAAAACCTCAGGACAAATTAAGAAAAATGTTTATGTTTTCAACTTGTCATCAAATGCCAAGACAACTACAAGATGATTATCAAAGCTTTTAACCAGTTGAAATATTTTCCTTGATTTTAGGAGTCATCCTGATGTGCATAAATTCAGTGTGGAGACAGTCCAGTGGTATCCTCATGACACTGGCATGTTTACATCGAGCTCATTTGATAAAACCTTGAAAATATGGGATACAAACACTTTACAAGTAAGAGAGTTTCTACAGATTGCAACCTTCTTTGTGTACGTTATTTATTGCTTATCTGAAGTTCTCACAGAGATGAACAGGACTATGCATCCTGAAGATGAAAACCAGCCACTGTTAGAGCTGTGAGTGCAGCAGCATGGTGGTGTGGTCCTGGCATTTGTGTACACCTTGATGTGTACTTGCCCGTTTCTGAAGCCCTGAATGTCTAAACTGTAGGAGAGCTTTGAACCCTTGGAACAGTTCCTTTCTGCTTTTGCTGTAAACAGGAATACAGCTAGTTGAATGTTTGCTGGATAAACTTGTCCGGCAAGGTCTAGTCTGCAGTTCATTCTTGGGGAGTGTTGAGTCTAATGGCAGTGGCTACTTATTTTTAATAACCAGCATCTAATAACCAGTACTTTTGAAGGACTGGTGGTCTTGGTATACAGGATGCAGGTCCAGAATTCTGCTGTTGTAAGCAGTATAAGCACCATTTCTAAAAATCAGTAGATAATGAGAGAAACCATTAAAACCACGCTAACCAATGTAACTGACATTAATAAGGTAAACAGATTATTTAGGAATTTATGTTGCTTTGATTCAGTAATCCTGGCATCTTGTGTTCAACTGTGAATTCATGGCTGTGGTTTGTCCTGTTCCCTGTGAGCATTTACATTGATTCATAGGATCTGGAATTTACATTGATACTGCTTGACTGCTTTTTCACACATGGCAAAATATTTTTTGAAAAGAGGTCTGTCATTCTAGTGACATAATAGGGAAAAATATTTAGCTGGTTTGGTTTGGTTTTCTTTCATGGTTTTTGGGGTTTTTTTAAGATATAAGGCTATGTTTGCAGTTCCTAAATCTTCTCATAAAAAATTAAGTTTCCAGATAGTTAGATAGTTTTGTGACCATCTCTTGAAAGACACAGTGTACACACAAAAGTTATTGAATGATCTGTTCTGCCACTATATGGTGGTTTTGAAAGTACAGACAACTCAGTTTTAAGAGATTTTTCATATACAGTATTTTAGAATGAGACAAAAAAAGCAGTTTACCTGGAAGAAATTGTACTTATTAAAGTAAATATTAAAGTTTATTAAAGTAAATACGCTCCCTTGGTTTTAAATAGTCATGAGGCAGATAATAGTTTTATATGGAACTATTTTATTTTTTGGGGAATTGAAAATAATGTGTGATATTCATGAATCAAAAAGGTCTTTAAACTTAGTCTGAAGTGCCTTCTTCCTGTTGACTCTATTTCCATTTCATAACCTTTTTGTTTACTTACTAGCTTTATTGATTTTTGGTAACTGTAATCATTTCCATTCATGCTTCTCATTTGTGAGTTTTCATGGTCTGTCTTTTGGGTCATCTCTGAGCTCTGGTGCTGTCCTGCTGTTGGAAACAGGCTTACTCTGTGATGTTTGTGTTATCTGGCTTCTAACCAGGAGAGTTATCATTACTATGTAAATAGTAGTATTTGTATTAGTCTTACTTGTAGCTGTTACTTGAAAAATAATGATGAGCTAATATACTTGCATTGTAATTAATTTAAGATTTTTATTATCAGCCTGCTGATACATTTCATTTCGAGGGAACAGTCTATAGCCATCATATGTCTCCAATTGCTACAAAGCACTGTTTAATAGCAGGTATGTATGTTTTTAAGAAACAGATATATGTAGAGATAGATAAGGTTTATAATAATAAGCAAGTAATATTTCAGTTGGGTTGTTTCCCCCTACTCTGTCTTATTTTTACATAAATCAAGTCTTGATAAGATATAAGTTTACTGGTACCATAAAATACTGTCCATTAGTTGGATGATGTCAATGAGAGTATCATATTTGTTCTGAAATAATGCATCAATCAGTTCTCCTTACTGATAAAATTCTTAGCTGTAATTAGATTCTTTCATTAGATAAGTTATCATTTAAAGGTTATTAGATCCAGATATAGTAAATTTTGTAAATAGATCTGTGTATTGCTTACATGTATACAATTTAACTATGTTTGGCAAAAAAATATTTGAGGAGATATTTTTAAGTTTCCCAAGTATGATCCTGTTTACTTCCAGTTTCTAAATTTTGTTTGTTACATGGTAAATTTGTTTGGACTAAAAATGTAAATCTATTATTAGAAGCATTAAGCATAAAGCATCATATTAATAGAAGCATTGCTCTGACTGAATGAGCAGTTATGCAGCTAGCATTTTTCTTCTTCTTTTTTTTTTTGTCATTGCTAAGATTTTTTTGTTGTTGTTCTTTCAGATGCTGGGAGGTTTTTTAGCTGTCTTTGTTTCTCTTGTTACAGTTGGTACCAAAAGCCCCAAAGTACAGCTCTGTGACTTGAAGTCTGGATCCAGTTCTCACATTCTGCAGGGTACTTTTTAGTCAGAAACATAAATGTTAAACAATAACTACTTTGAGTAAAAACAAGTCCTGTAAAGAAACACTGTATAAAATGTATTCTTTGTCAGTAACATGACTAATTTATTTGTAGCCAGTTGTGAAAGTTACACAGTGGCAAGAGGTTCTTCTGGGTGTTTTTCTAGAGCTAATGAATTGCAGAATACAAACATTAATCAATGAGCAGTTACTACCGATGTTTGGGCATTTTCATGGTCTAATCAATACTGATTACTATTTATGGTTAAATGTAGTCATTGGTTTGGGGGGTTATGGAGTCAACAAGTGGTGTTCTACATGATCTTTAAAAAAGAAAACCAAGTAAAACAAGAGAAACTCTCCGCCACCCCTCAGAAAAGAAACAAAAACAAAAAGAAAATTTCATTGCTTTTAAGACAGTATCCCATGGAGATGATTGAATGGGTTTGTTTAGAAGTTTCTCCTTTCTGTAGAAGGATATTACCAAATCATTTCTATTTTCCTAGTTCAGTTGAATGTAAGGTTTTATTGTTCCATAATCCTTTACT
The DNA here is from genome assembly GCA_014549065.1 of Cardinalis cardinalis. Lineage (NCBI taxonomy): Eukaryota > Metazoa > Chordata > Aves > Passeriformes > Cardinalidae > Cardinalis > Cardinalis cardinalis. The sequence continues at coordinate 5,381,362 of JACDOX010000043.1, read as the reverse complement.
TTTGTCACTCAGTGAGAATTTGTCTTTGGTGGCCCTTTTATAATATGTACTTTCCAGAGTGTCAGTATATGTACACATGCTCAAGAGAAGGCAATCATGAAGCAAATCTTCATGCTTCAACTGTGGAGAAACATTAACTCAGACCCAGCAGTGTGCAAATGCAGCTTTATTTCTTCACTGGTCAGCTAAGTCTCAAAGGAGCCTAGGTGATTTTTTTGTGATGCAGAGCTTAAGCTGTTAAACTTCTATGAACAAGCATCTCATGTTCTGTTCCTAGAACCAAGAGCTCTTGACAGGGCAGTGATTAAAGTTCTCTAAAGATCCTGTTTGGTTTTGTTAGGGCTTCTTAATTTTGACACAAGAGTTAATGCTTTCCAGGCACAAGCTCCGTTCGGAGTGTCTTGTACACAGCCTGTTACCTCACGTGCAGTATTGGAGGAATAAGTGGAAGGAGAATATGTTATTCATTAGGGATAATCTAGTAATTCGTTGCAGAACTGAAGCAATCAATAGTGTCTTGACCATATGTACGAATATTTTCACATAGGCTAACTCTAGCAGCTGAAATGGAGGTTTATGCAGGGCTGTAGTTTAATTAATGAATCCAAATAAATCTGTCTGCTCTGAGCATTCTAAGTGTATTCCTGTAATGCCTGTATCTTGGAGGTTTTTCTTGTTATCCTGGTCATTACAGTGATTTGATTAATTCAGGTAATGGGAAAGCATCTACTAGAAGATGCACCAGGAACAAGGTGGTTCACACCACCTCTAAACTGCGTTATCAAAAATGTATTTTAATTTAGTTCATTTTTCAGCAATATATTTCTGTTATGGTGTGAAGCATGATTGCAGTCTTTCAATTTAGGACATCTTAACCTTCCCATTTTCTGTACTTATTTAGCATAACTTGCCAAGTTTTAAAGTGTGAGTGTGTGCATCTGTGTGTATTAAAAAAAAAATCAAGCAAAAACATGTACATTTATATATATATATATATATACAAAAAGACCTTTCAGATCATTGAGTCCAGCTCTTAACCCAGCATTGCCAAATCCGCCACTGAATTTCATCTCTAAGTGGCACACCTGTACATCTTTTGCGTATCTCCATGCGTAATGACTCAACTGCTGCCCTGCACAACCTGTTCCTGCCAGAATTTTATTTGTAAACTATGGGAATTTTTCCTAACAGCCAGTCAAAACCTCCATTGGTGCAACTTGAGGCCACTTCTCTTCTGTTGTATGTTACTTGGGAGACTGACCCCCCCCCCACCTGGCTACAGCTTTTTTCAGGTAGTTTTTGAGTGCAGTAAGTTCCCCTCAAACCTCCTTTTCTCCAGACTGAAAACCTCCAGCTCCCTCAGCTTTCCTTGCAGGACCTGTGTTCAACACCCTTCACTAGCTTCATTGATGCTTTAGTAGTTAAGGGAAAAAATACCACAAATTCAAGACAAAACTCTTAGAGGCTAAAACGAGTAAAGTTTTAATTGTAAGTATGTAAGGTAGGTACAGTTTAAAAACATTATTAAAGGATTTGAAGAAAAATAAATGGAAAGTTCCTTCCATGTATGAAAATACCAGGGCTGTACAAAAAGCTATGATTGAGTTGTAATGTGTTTTGCATAAGTAAAATCATCTTTATTTTCAAAAATTATACACATGTAATACTGTGTGTATCACCTTCTGCTCACTACAATCCTATTCAGGAAAGAAGAAGAAGAGAGAGAAATAACTTCTGTCCCAAAATAATATAGTTTCGCAAAATTTAAATTGATGTTACAATTTGAATTATTGTTCTGGCTTGGTGAATCCTATACAACTAAATATTTGCTTTTACTTTCAGTTATTTACACAAAATGGTGTGTATAATAAGCTTTTTCATGTAATTCTTAGGTCACAGACAAGAAGTATTGGCAGTGTCTTGGTCCCCACGTCATGAATATGTTTTGGCAACAGGAAGGTAAGTTGCTGAACTGTTACATGCACTGGAATATTGGTCAGTAAAAATTTTATACATTCTTTGGGCAGACATACTTCAATTCAAATGCACTTCTGGAGTTAATTTTCTTTATTGACTTTTACCTGTTCACAATTTTATAGCTTTTCCCTAGAAAAACGAAACCTGAGGAACTGTCAACAAGTCATGCTTATTTTATAGCAAATTTGTACAGGGTTTTGATATGCTAACTGTAACTACTGGTATAGGAAAATGGTAGAATATTAAGAATATATTCACTTCTTACTGTTTATTAGTGTGCGCATTGCTAATCCATGTTTTAATAAAGTAAAACATGTTAAGCTCAGTTTACCATTCTGATAATCACACTTACTTATGTCAAAAAGAATAACTTGGGTAGCTTGTCTGATGTAACCTTCCAAGTGACAGTAATTCAGTGAATATGGATTGTATGTTGATATTCCTGGGCTTTTTTTGTTTTCTGTCCAGATGTTCTTAATGTAAAAAATCCTCTTGGCTATTCTATAACTTTCGCATATGTTAGCTTTTTATTATAGTGTAACATTTCTCTTCTCGCTTTTTAGATGCTGTGCTTTTCTTTCTTTTGCAGAGAAGAACAGCTATTTCATAAGTTTAGTGGAATGGCAGTTTATCAGTTTAGTGAAGTTACCAGATTTGCAAACCTTTTGTTTCTGAAGTCAGGCTTCTGAAAGGGTTATCAAAGTTGGAAAATGTTTTAACAGTGTGTTGTTTAGGCATTACTTTGTGTTTGTTTGTTTGCGGAGTTTTTGTTGTTTTTGTATTGTTGTAGCAGATGAAAATTTTTTGCTTGTAGACAGCTTCTGTACCACTCATACAATAGATCTGTGATAACAAAACCCTGAATTCTCAGACCACTATTACAGACAATGCTGGAGTCTGTAGCTACAGTTTAGGCAATAGAAGATTTAGCAAGTTTATTCTCAGGCTGTGTGTGTTTGCAAGGGTGTTACGTTGTAGTCAAAGAGATAAGTGTATTGTGGTACAGATGATGATTCACTCTTAGGTCCTGATAGTATACCATCTGAAGTTATTAATACATGTAAATGAAAGTCTGAAGTCTGCCTTAAAATATTTTTAATGGAATTCTGTTGACGTGAGTGTGCCCACATGATGAGTGGTTCCGAATAGTTGCTGGACCAAGATGAATGCCAGGTGTGTTGACCAAAGACAGTTCCTGAACTGTAGTGCATTCAATTTCCCTAATTTTAGCAAATCTGTTTTTCTTAGTGCTGATGGTAGAGTAAAATTATGGGATGTGAGGAGGGCTTCTGGATGTCTAAGTACACTTGATCAGTACAATGGAGAAAAGTCCAAAGCATCTTCTGAGGCAGGTAATACAAAATATAACTGGTGGTAATTCATATGTGACTAAAGTCATTCTTATATTCCGTGAATGTTTTGAATACTAAGACCAGCAAAGGGAGTAGTGATAATCCAGTTGTTACTTACTTTATAACAGAGGCCATTCAGCTTTGTTCAGTTACTTCTGTTATAGAGTCGATTTTTGTTGTTTGGGACCTTGTTTAGAGAGATTGCCTCAACAATAGCAGTGTATCTATTCTAAATGTCTTTCGTCTGAAAAGGAAAATTCTGTTAACTTTTTTGTGATTGGAAGAATTCATTTATACTGTGGATTAGCTTTTATGTAAATACAAAATTGATTGAAGTTAAAAAAACTATTGAGAGGAAAACTTTCTAAAGAAAGCTAGTACTTGGTCAAAAAAGAAATATTGTTTAATGAAAACCAAAATTTGATGTAACTCCAAAGATAACTGGTGCCATTTCATACATTTCTTTGAAAAACATGTTGACTTGTTCAATCACAACATTGTTCTTTTCAACTTTATTTTCATCAGACAGGGTCAAGATGATTTTTTGGTTATCTAATATCAATTGTATAGGCTAGGATATTTAATTTATTGAAATGTATATGAACTAAACCAATAGCAGGTAATAATTATTTTCTAATAAAATCTTTAAAAAGCAGTTAATATTTCTACCTAAAAGGTATGTCTAAATTAGATACTGCAGTATAGTACAGAGGTACCTGATCCTGACTGTTTCAGAGCTGGCCAAAAGCTACAGCATGTTGTTGAGGATGTTGTCCAAATGCCTTTGGAATGCTGACAGGCTGGGGGCATCAACAACTGGATGATGGATCGAACAGAACTGGGCCTTGAGCTGCACCCCAAGAAGCACTGCTGGTGGCCATTAGCATGCCACATGCTTTTATAAACCAAATGTTAAATTATTTTTAACTGAATGTTACCATTCAAACAGCACTTCCAGTGCTCCATATTGAAGTAAAAATGTATACAAAGTAGTAACTTTTCTCTTGAGACCTGAGACTGCTCTTTTTCCTGGCAGCAAACACTGCTCACAATGGGAGAGTTAATGGTTTATGCTATACAAGTGATGGACTTCACCTGCTAACCGTTGGTACAGATGATCGGATGCGACTCTGGAATAGCTCCACTGGCGAAAACACCTTAGTAAGTTTTCAAGGAACTTCAGATGCATTTTTATTTTCATTTAATTTTAAGAGATAATTTTTGCACTTTTCAGTAGAACTTGGATATCATTTTCATAAAGGATGTAGCTGCTTAGTTTCATCACTAGAACATTTGGCGAACATTGTTTTCTTTCAGACTTCTTTTCTTCTACTTATTGTAAAGAAAAAGAGTATGAAGAAGCTAATCTGCTAAAGATTACCTTAAATAGATTAAAAAGATTAGCTTAAAGATTAGTTACCATAAAGTATGGTAACTCTAAGTTCATGAATTTGAGAGTATAGCTATAAATACTTCATACAGTAATAAAAACTTGAATAAGCAGTGATTGTTGGTAGAAAGTTTTGGGATTTTTATTAGTTGCCAATGTACTATCCATAGAGCAGTTTGCCATACCTGAGAATTTCACTGGCTGCCTGGCTTTCTTGCAAATCTCTTTCTGTTTTTGTGGAATCTCTCCTGTGAAGTTTCATGACAGTATTAAAAATATCTATTCATCCATTCTTCGACATTTGTGTTGCAATCACACAGCAGCAGCAATGAGGGGTGGGAAATGTGCTAAACCTCTACTGATATTGCAGTCTTTTCAATGGCTTTTGGATTTTTGTGTGCTGAAGGTTCTTGTTTTATTTTTCTGTTCAGTAAAGAAAATAGTTTTCTTTGTTTATTTTGAAAGACGAACAAACTAGGTACGTCAGTGTCCATGGAATTTTAGTCAGCTGTAATTATGGTCTGTCATTGCTATCAGGAAAGAAAGAAATTTTGCAATACCTCAGAAATCTTTTAATTGTGCTGCTTAGTTTCAGAACAGAGCAAAAATAATTCCGTGTAGACATTTAAATAAAAAGATTTCTGTCCATCCTACCCATATTTGCCAGCTTGTTCTCAGCACCTCATACACAACCATCACCACCACCAAAGTAGATAATGCAGTTTGTTCACTCTCCTGTTACCAGCTGGATCACTGGTTTTTTGGTTTTTCTGTGCCTGATAGTTCATTGACGTGTTTCATAGGTTATTTTACCATTTTCTAGTCTGGTGTGGAATAGCTTGACTCTGCTTTGCTTTTTAAAGTTCAGAGTTGTATTGTCCAGCGTACTGTATTTTCACACACTGCCCGGAGGTATTGCTTAAAATAATTTTAAGGCATCAGCAAAGAAATGAATGCACGTACAAGTATTACAAGTTTACACCATAGTCCTTTTATTTCCCTGGCTATCTCATCCTTTTGACCTAAATATTTCTTTTCCATATCTTTCAAAAGGTATAGAAACTAAGCGATACATATGATTTTCTTTTAGCAATGTCACTGTTGTGTACAATATTAGCAAAGCTCTGTGTTAATCTTAAATCTCCCCACCTAAAACTGAAAACCTAGAGTTAAGAAGGAAAACAATTCCAATTGTGAAATTTTTTGACTATAAAATACGAAATTTGTGAAGTTCATCATGTAAATGTTCTAACACAATGCGTTTTCTTCCTGAAAAAATAGTCCAAATTGTAATGCTTTGTTTTAATTAAATTTGTTTTGAGAAAGGCTATACTGTCTCCGTGAATATATTCCTCTATCACTTCATAAATATACTTCTGATGTCTGATAGAACCTAATTAGACTGATATAGCCAACTGAAATATTTCCAAACATGTTTGGAAACTTCACTTTCAATCTTTTATGAGATTTTTATCTATATAAAACTTGTCAAGAGCTTGAAACTTAGCAAACTGTAGCTTGAGACATTAGTACAGGTGTTAATAAGGTGCTTTTATACTATTTAAATTTGCAAGACTTCCCTTACACCTCAACATTAAGGTCTTCGAAATTTTTCTATCAAAGCTACCCTGGGAGAAAACAGTCCGGTACTTTTTTGTTGAACTTGTAAATAATTTCACTGTCTCATACCTTTTGTTACTAATACCTTTTGTTACTAATTGTTGCTCTTACTGTTTGGTTTTTTGTTGCTATTTCTAGTAAATTGTTCTTATCTCAATCCGTGATCTCTGCCGTTTGTGCTTTGAATCTGAGACAGGAGAGCGAGTGTACTGAATTGAAAATACCATTCCTAAACCACATCAGGTGGTAATTCCTGAACCATGTCTAATTCCAGTGAGGGTTTAGGTACTTGATGCAGATCTGGCATGCAACAGCCTGTGCAAATCCTATTTCTTAGTGTGGAGTTGCTAATTTTTAGGCCTTCCTTCCTTCTGCCACTCCCTCCCTCCCTCCCTCCCTTCCACCACTTCCGCCACTTCCACCACTTCCTTCATACTAAGAGTAAACTTTATTGTGCATAAAAATAATCATCTTGATAGACATCTGTGCTTTGAAATATCAAGAGATTTATTAACATAACCCAAAATTAATTTTATTGAGTATTAAACATGAAGTAAAATTGACTTTTTAATATAATTTCCTGGGGTTTTACTTAATAGCTGACTATGTAATCTATGTGATCTTTCATTTTGCAGGTAAACTATGGGAAAGTGTGTAATGAAAGTAGGAAAGGACTCAAATTTGCCATCTCTTGTGGCTGTAATCCAGAGTTTGCCTTTGTTCCGTATGGAAGTACCGTTGCTGTTTATACAGTTTTCACAGGAGAACTGATAACTATGCTTAGAGGGCACTATAGTACTGTCAACTGCTGTGTATTTCAACCTCATTTTCAGGTAAGTAAAATACAAGCAGTATTCCAGACAAGCAGGAATATTTATGCAGATTGACATACCATTTGCACTATAAAAGCATTCACTTTTCAGGGATATGCTTTAATCAAAGATCATAAGGAGGAGTACTGTGGCTTAATGTGTCACCCAGGAAAAGTTTAGTCAAGTTTTTGGTATGACATTTTCTGGGTTAGGTTCCTTCCACTGTTTGTTTTGTTTCACATATGTGACTTCTCAATATACCTTTAGTAATTTTTTGGTAATCATTAATAAAGCATATGTGTGAAGACTTTTGTTTTCTGTAAAACTGAAGAGGAGTTATCTTTCTCAGAGACTAATCACATTAAGAAAGACTGTGAAGTGTACTAGTACTGCAGTGAGTACTGAGAAGGCTCTCAAATACTTTGCTAAGAGGATCTTGCTCAAGTGCCTGTAGTTACACTTTCGATGAAGTGCTGACAACATCATGAGATTCTTAAATTTATCGGAGAATATTTCAGCTGAGAAATACCATAGCATTACAGGGACTCATGGTACTGACAGATTTTTTTTTCTTCTTCTCTGCCTTTTTTTTCCTTTTCCTATCCCACTCTGGTGTATTTTTCTCTTGTAATAAAAGACTTAAGGATAACAAATGTTAATTTGTTTTGAGATACTTTAGAACAGATTGTTCATATGGCATGTATTGTGCCAAGAGCAGAATGTATGATAGTATGGATTTTCAGGCCATTACATAGTTGCCCCCCTGTATTAAGGATCATACTTCATGTCCCAGCTCTGCCTTCCTTGCCTACTGTTTCTGAGTATCAGGCAGAAATACTTGAGGCAGAAGGGATGTGTAGATACCATTTTATGACCTCTCATCATAGAAGTGACTCTGGTAGCTTCTGCTTTGTGTCCTTTGATTCAATCACAGACTGTATCACTGAGACAGACTTCACTGAAAATTATGGACACATTATGGACATGCAGTAGACCTCAAGCTAATAAACCTTGCTAGATCTGGAAAGCAGTTCTGATACTAAGTCAGTGAGATACATCGACTGCAATATTCACATTGTGGCTAAAGCACGTCTTTTCCAGAATGTTCTTGAAAAGCTTTTTGTCTTTTCAAGAATAGTTTCCCAACAAAACTTCTAGTGTGTTTATATAAAGTTATCTTTGGTGTTCTTTTTGATAAACTGAAGATGTGAGGCTAATTAGGTCTCTCTCTGTAAAACGTGTTTTACTTGTTTTACATGTGGTGCCTCTACTTTGGCATTTGAGATCCATGGTAAAGGATCACTTGTGTGCATATGCACACAAGAACTACATCAGTCACTGTATCTAGAAGTTTGTGATGTCAATAACTTCATTTGCTTATCTGATGTGACTCCTGATTCTCTTTCAGAAGCACCCTTTTCCAGAGTTCAGTTCTATACTGTAGAAGTGTGACTGGATTTTCTTTTTTTTTTGTAAATGCTGTGCTTTCAGTTGTATTAAATAGTTAGTCTGAGAAACAACATTGCTACATGTCATGGTTTGGCACTGACTTAAACCAGGCACCCACAAGAGTTGTTTGCTTTCCCTCTCCTGCTACAGGTGGGCAGAGGAGAGAGAAAAAAAGAATTAAAAAAGAATTAACAAACAATTACATGAATTGAGGTAAGGATTGGGAGAAAAACATTCTAAGGGCAAAACAGGTTCAAATTTAAAGGTATAAAGTAAATTTATTATTATCAGAGTCATAGGAGAATAATGAGAAGTAGAACAAGCCTTTTTCCCCTCCCCCCCTCCTTCCTTCCCAGTGACAGTGCAGGGAGGCAGAGCATGGGGGTCAGTTCATCACTGGAGATCACATTCTGCTCACTCAGGAAGAGGAGTCTTTTCTCTGCCATGCTGTGGGGTCCTTCCCACGGGCAAACAGTCTTCCCAAAAACTGGTGTGGTGTGGGTCACTCACCCACAGGGTGTAGTCCTGTAAGAATAGGCTGCTCTACTTTGGAAGCAAGGGCTCTCTCTCTCTCTGGAAGCAGGGGCCCTTTTTTTCTGGACAAGTCTCCCACTAGATCACAGCTTTCTGTGCATCCACCCACTCCAGCGTTAGCACTTTTCCCACAGGCTGTGAGTGGATCTCTGCATCTCCTGTGGGCTTCATGCAGTACAGGGGGACAGCCTGTTTTACCATGGTCCTCACCATGGCTTGCAGAGGAATCTTGGCTCCAGTCCTGGAGCACCTCCTCCCCATCCTTCTCCACTGACCTTGGTGCTGCCGTGTTCTTTTCCCTCACATGTTCTCACCTCCTCCACTTCTCTATCTAGAAGAAAAACTGCTGCTCATAGGTACCATTGCCAACAAGTTCCACGAATTCAGATTCCTGCAGGATCCCACAGTGCTGAGAAATTGATCTCATCTAGGTTCTGTGCTGGGGAGTGGTTCACCATGTTTGTGCCATCAGCCATGTGGCTGGGCCAGCACCACGTGAGCAGTGGTGGCTGCCACAGGCGGCGCCGGCGCTGTTTGACGCCTCACCTCCTGCAGGGTGCTGGAAGGGGAAGCTGCTGCTGCCCCTGCCCTCTCTGCCTGCAGCACGGCTGGCCAGGGGCAGGGGCCAGGCAAGGGGAAGCCGTGGGCTGCACCAAGATGGTGGCATCCATGGTGCCTCGCTACCATGGGAAAAAAATGCATGTGCGCTGTTTTGATTTTCTTGTTAAATCTCATCACAGAGGCATTACCAGCCTCTCTAACTGGGCCTACAGCATGTCCATCTTCAGAGCCATCAGAGACTGGCTCTGTTGGACATGGTTGAAGCTTCTAGCTGCTTCTCACAGAAGCTACCCCTGTGGCCCTCCCCTGCTACCAATAAAGCAGTCCATGCCAAATCCACACACCCTAATCAGGATGTCAACACCAAAGGTTGTGCTACTGTTATTTTCCATGTTCACACATGTACTTCCAAGTATCTTATCCTATCTTGACACAATTAAGTGCATTCATCAGTCTTCATGTAATTCCAATAGAAACTACAATTTTGCCAGTAAAATTTCTTTCCTGAGAATGTAATATTGTTTGTAAAATTTATAATCGCCACTTCTATTTTTCTCTCTCAAGTATTATTAAATCAACATGCTGCAAAGTTATTCCCAACTGTACATTTGCATTTTGTTACTAGTTTTAAGTAAAATCACTTTTGCTTAACAAAACATGCTCTATTGCAAATTCTCCTGAGTGATATTTATATTTTAACTCTACAATGACTTAATAATTTAATAATCTTTTCCATTGTCATGTTTAGGATCAAAAAATGTCAGTTCATTCTTGTCTATATTATTCTGCCTTTTTTTTTCTTTCTGAATGGCATATCAGCTCACTTTCAGCTTTGGAATTTTTAAATACATATCTAAACATAATTAAGCAAGCTGGAAATTTTCCTTGATCTTCTAAGTCTCTGTGGTGTAAGCTATGTATACAGTGGTGAAATGTGTAGCAGTGGCTTTGTTACTTTTTTGTCACTTGTTAGCACTTAATTGGACTTTATTACTCCAGGTTCATGAGAAACAAGATATACATATTTTCTGTAGTTCTGGCCATTTACATCTAGTATTCTCTGTTGTTGTTAAGTGTTTTTCATCTTAACAGTCTTATAAACTTTTCCTGCTGTCTTTAACCCTGGTGACTGATTTGTGTCCTACCCATACTTAAATCTGGTCCTTAGGTTTTTCTCACTATTTTTTACTGTGTTCAGAATTCCTTATTAGTATTGATTGCTGTCAGTCCCTCATGTTCTTCTTGTCCATGAACTGTATTTTAATTGCTATCTTTGTTTCACCTCGTAACTAGAATAGGCTCTAAGAAGAAACTTAAACTTTGCACCAATTACGTATTTGAGATGAGAAGTGTCTTATGTTTGCTTGGAACCATATAATCAAACGTGATCACTGATAACCAAGCAGCTAGCTATTTGAAATTCAATTATACTAGTCTTTATCTGTTCTTATCCAAATTAATTAGCATGTTTGTGTGAAATACCTTTTATGTTTGAGGTGCAGTACAGAGCTGTCTCCAGAGAGTGGTATGAGCTTTAGTTAATCTGTATATATATGCCTTTTCTGATCCTAGGAACAGAGCCATAAAATCCACTATATTATTGTTTGCCTGTACTGTTCTTACGTAAATATCTCTGTAAAGTTAATAAGACGTTTGACTGCTTGAGTAATAAGAACTGCAGAATTTAGCCCTTTAATAAGAAGCATTAATTTAATAGGAGGTCAGCAATTTCAAGGGTGGTGTGGAAGAGAAAATCTTCATTGTGCAATATCTTAGATGATGTTTACAGTTGGATCTAACATACTAGATACCAGTGTGCCTGCTTAGAATGATTTAAATAAACAAGACCTACGTTTCCCTTTCAGAAAAAGAAATCGTGTAAATCATCACATATGAATAATATAATAGGTGTGCAACAGGAAGGAATTTTTATTTAAATCAGACTGCTGCTCATACTGCTCAAGAAATGCTAGTGACATCTGCAAAGGTATTTGGCAAATCCAGTAGTAGGATATTACATAAAGTTAACTGAAAGTTAAATTAGGTTTTATTTGCAGTCTTTCCATATATTGTACTATAAACATGCATAGAGCATGTTTGTAGTGCAATATATGTGTCTGTCTTGTATTATAACATAATTCTACATAGAGGTCACTGGCTCCTCTTTGGACTGACTTATGGTGTGAGTCACCAGTTCAGGTAGTAATAATTAATTGTAAGTATTGCTTAATGCAGTGGATATTAGCTGAAGATCTTGCCATACCAGGATCAGAAAGTGAGACAAGTGGTAAGAAGGATTAAAATGGAAGAATGCCGATGTCACTGTGACATTGCTCATAAGGAGATATTTTTGCATAGAAAGATCTTTTGAAGTTCTTAGTGATATTCTAGATTCTATCAAAGACAGAAGGCCCAAGTAGAGTACTGCTGACAGAATAAAGTAGAATTTGACCTATACTTTGGCGTACCATATCTTCTTTTAAGCAAGGTAAGTAGGATGGTTATCTCTCTTAAAATTGTAAACTCTTATCTTGAATGTTCTTTATGCATGAACAATTTCATGCATAATACCAGCTTTTGAAAAGTATAGCAGCTCACTTGAATAAAAGTACCTACATAAATGTTTATAGGAATTGAGTGTTAAATTTCTTTACCAAATGTCAACATATTCATGCAGTTCTAATTATATATAAATTATATAGAAGACTTCCTGCAAAGACAGACCTGTGATAATATCTTGAGCTTACATTGAATCAACATACTCATAACATGCACATATGCAGAGAGTTGCTAGTTTAAGTGTAAAAACCAGCATACATAAAGCACGGCTTTCATTCTTCATGCTGTCAACCTGAATACTACAAAAAAACCCATATGTCTCACTCAGGCAGTTTAAATATGTGACAATACTCAAGTGTTGTCAGACATAACATATAATAAGCAGGAATATAATTCACTATTGAAGGCATATGAGAATATCTTCATACCTGTTAATTTAAGCGTGTCGGAAAATGCAAGTGTTATAGGTGCAAAATTAACTGCAAAGATGGTGTTAGTATTTCTCACCAGCAAAATTTAGAGTGACGGAGAAGTCTGTATTTCCTCTAGTACAGAACTACAGTACTGTTCTTTAGTAAGAAAATTAAGATGTATTTGACTTAGGGCTGTTTGACGTAAGGACTGTTTGTTGCCATGTGTTGCAGGGCACAATTTGATCTAGTCCTTAGTTATTACTATAATAACTAATAAGAGTTATTTATTTTAAAAGCAATAAATTAGTCTTTCTGATCCATGTCTTCCCAACAGGGTACAAGCCTCATACTGTACTCTATTTTTTCTTTTCCTTCCCTAGGCATACTGAAACTATATTTGCTTAATACTTCTTTGTTCCATACATATTCTCTTGTCTGATGTGTCTTACTAGATTCTTGATTCTTCTGAGTTTATTCCTAAGTTTATTATTTTAATTATAATAAAATATTTATCTTTTCTTTGTTTGTGTGGTTTTTTCAGGTTTTTTTACTTGTCCATAAAAAATCTCTTAAGGTTCCTAACTGTTAAAGTAGGTGTCTTTTTGGGAGATTATGGAGAGGGGCAAGAAGAAAAATGTATTTAAGCAACACAGTCCATTTCAATGTGGTTTTGCTGTTTTGGTGAGCAATCTGGGAAAAAATATAAAAGCATATTAATTTTGTTTTGGCATATTATTTAAAATGCTACTTATCCAGATTTATAATATAAATTAGAAATTGACTATTTGCCTTTATTTTTAAATAATATTCACTACCTTTTTTTCTGCATAGTATGGTATCTATGTCTCTATTCACTAAATTTGTGTGAAAGTAACTTTTACTTGTTTTTTTACAGGAACTTTATAGTGGTAGCAAAGACTGCAATATCCTTGCATGGATACCAGCTCCACGAGATCCAGTTCCTGATGATACTTCTGAAAAGGTAGTGAATTTTTGAGTTTGAACTGTACTTTTTTATGGCTGTTATATTTGGGCAGGTTGTGTGGAAAGTCAATATGAAGTATGTAATTCACCACCAATATTTTTAACAATTTCTAATTAAGAGAATCACCTATTATTGCAAAGATTTCTGTGCAATCTTTTGATTCTTGTAGGGTTTTGAGAAGACATTTTCTCTTGTAGTCTAGTCAAATCTTTTGGAGGCTGCTACCTTATTGCTTAGTTAAGAGTAGTTCATGTCGTTTGACTATGGGTCTTTCAAATTCTGCTTCTTTCATTTCCAAACTGCTTTCTGCAGTTTGTCCTGTTTTGGAATTGTAGAGTTGCTAGATTGTATTTTGAATTGTTTAAGAATATACTGTGTATTAAGTAGTAGGATTAGGGATACCACACTTCATGCACAAATATTTTTGGTGTGAAAATCAAAGGCCCAGGGCAAGACATTCAGGGTGATTGCAGGGAAGATCATATGTAAGACTATTTTTCAGTAGAGTACTTTCTCTCTCTCGGACAAGAAATATTTCAGTGAACAGCCTGAGTGCCAAAAAGTCTATATTTTAAGGAACTGAAACCATTCACAGGATCAGAGTCTGGCAAACTGTACTGATGATGAAAAATGAGGATGTATTAGTGTTTTGGCCCATAGCATATGAAAATTCGAGTTTTTAAAATTTCAGCATCATTCCATTTTAGATGGAGAAATTATAAGAAGCATAAAATTGTAACATTTGCTTTTTGTAAGTTTTTGTATTTCAAAACTATCCTGCACTTAAGCAGAGAAGAAAAATATAGTTCCAAAGTTTTGATACTCTAAACCCAAATTGTGTTGACCTGAAATTAACATTTTTGCCGTGATAATTTTGATGTGAAGAAATTGGATTTTTCTTAGTCTGAAAAACAAAAACCCACAGCAACAACCTTATTTACTTAGTTGTGATTAGAACTGCTCCTTTAAATTTGACACAGTGGCAGTATGTAATATATGCCATTGTTTTGAAATCTGTTAAGCTACAGCTGCTGTTTGCAAATGCTGCAGATGAGACCTGTAGATGAGATTGCTCTGTAAGAAGCTGTTTTGCAGCCCACAGGCCATTAATTCATATTTCCTCTCAGGTGCTAGAATAGGCATTTGAGTGCTTGTGTGACCAGAATCTGAACCCAGAATAGAAGTAAACAAGAAAAATAATTTACCCTAAGTCACTGTGATTCAGTGCACTGCATAGCTACACAAACCCTTTAGTTGGACCCTAGTGAGGCTGAGGTGAGAAATGTTTCTTGGATGTGGTTAGAGGCCAGGGCTGCCTCTATCTATGAAACTGCAATGCTAAGTTATTATGGGCTGAGGATATTGTGATCTAAATTAAAGCAGTGGCACACAATAAACCATTATAACATTTGTTACATTTTGTACCAAATATTTGTAATACTTCCAGTCAGTCCTCCAGATATTTTATGCTGAAACTGAAATTAAATACAATACTAGTTCTTTTCATAATTTATCATGTCTCAAATCAGCAGAATTTCTAAAAAAGTAGTTAAAAATAATCCAGTACTGATGAGAGAATAGTTTGTCTACATGTAGCAATTTTAAAAGTGCATTTAGCTTTGCCCTTATTTGATTGTAGTATTTTTAATTAAGCAAAACACTGAGAATTTTTATTTTCCCCAGTGTCTGCCTCAACAACATGTAAATCCAGCATATGAAGACGCATGGAGCAGCAGTGACGATGAAGGCTGAATTTAAATTATGAACTGATATAAAATTGACATTCAGACACTGCATTCACAGGCTTTTACAGAATTGGTCATTGTTGGATTTCTCACAACTGGATTTTAGGTACAGTTCTGTTAGTGCAAGGTCTTTCAGAAATAAGTTTCCACTGTTCTCTGTGTTTCTTTGTCACTGTAAAGTTAAAACCAAAGGATTACTTTTTCATACTTGCTGACTTTTGTACTTACACATTGGTATACTTTATTCAGTGTTGAACAGCTGATAAAGAAAAAATAAAAGCCCTTGGGACCAGTCAAAATTACATTGCTTCTGTTATCTTTAGTACATAAGGCGATAACCCATTCATTTCCAAGACACATGATACAGAGGATTTTCCATGAAAGAGGGGTAGCTCAGAAATACTTCCAACTTTTGTCAATGTCTTGAAGGAGCAGATTGTATGCATTTTCAAGTGGTTATGTGCTGTGGGAGTCAACAGATGTTTGTGCCTGTTCTTGCATTTTCAGTTTTGCATATTTTTCCATAAATGCAGTATTCACTTCAGAAGGAGGTTTAGCGGGGATCCTCTGTTCAAGTATTTATATGGTGCCCCTATCATCTAATATCTGACTCTGCCCCAGAAAGCTAAGAATAGAAACTAGTTTAGAGTTTTTTTGCTCCTGTTAGCGGTTTTTAAGATCAGTCTTCTATGTATGAATCACACATCTTTAGCAAACATGAAGGATTCCTGGACAGAAACAGGGTTGAGGTACGGTACAAGGCAGTGAATAGATCACATTTCAAATTAAAAATATTGAATGTAATCCTTCCAAACTGTTTTCATCTAAAACATTTTGTGGTCCTAATGCCTGCTCTGTTTTGAAAGGGAGGAGTTTTGTGGGGTTATTGTCTCATCTCAGTCACTAGTTTGTGCTTCAAACATAATGTAGTCTCTGTCACTACAGACTAAAGAACATTTTCAGATTGCTTAAAGCATCACCAGCAAAAGTATTGGTAAAAACAGGTCCAGTATAAAAGCAACAGCAAGACAAGGTTCATTGGCAAGGTTCACTCTTAAGGGCACACTGAGGAAAAGCAAATGAAAACCTGGACTCAATCAGTCCAGTCCAAAATAAACCAAAAACTATGCCACATAACTTATAACTGAAGTTAAATGATTTAGCAAAAGGTTCGTATAGGATTTACTAAACCACAACGGTAACTTACTCACAGACCTAACTTACAAATCTAAAGTACTTAGAGAATCTAGGGGAGCAGCATTTCTTGTGCACTTGGTACAGAATATGCACACTTGCATGCACACAGACACAAAGAGCCTGTACAAGGTGAAAAATTCCCCTCAAAGTAGTGAAATACTCACTTCAGATGCCTTTGTGAGGGGTGGAGCCTCAAGGAGTCAGGGGATCCTCCAAATACAGCAAACGTGGGAGTTTCCTGGCTYGCAGGGGCTTTGCTGGTCACAGCTGCTGCTCCAGGAGAGCTCAAAGGGTCCCACTTTGGAGCACTGTTTGTTGGGCTGCAAGAGAAGGGCTTTGGCCATAACAGTGTTCCATCCTGGCCACACTTCGGGTTGGAAACATTCTTTGAAAGTGAGAGAAGAAGATATATTATTGCACTTGGGTTCTTATTCAGGCAAAAATGTGTCCAAGACTTATCCTTAAAACACATCACAAATTCCTGGGAGCAGACAGTGTTTTTACTGATAAGTCAAGAGAGGCTCAGTCTGGGTGCTGTTCCTAAGGAGCATTTCTCAGATCACATTGGGAGAGGGATTTGATGCACTATTGCAGAATAAACTTTTAGATATCCATTTTTTCCTAAGTTGCACCATGAAGGGTTCAGCTCAGGAAGACGTGGACTGTGAATTATTTGTCCAAGTATCTTCTTAGCCAGGTGCCTTTGGGTTTAGTGTCTCAAGCAGTTGAAAATAGAAATTAGTTGCCTTGGAGGCTTCTTGCATCTACTGGCAACTAATGTCTTCTTCATAGAAGTCCTTCCAAATCCTCTTCTGATATCAGTTGTTGCTGGTATTATTCTCCTTCTTGACTGTTGTCCTCTGCTGGAGGAGAGGTGTTTCTGATAAGGGAAATGAGAAACACTTGTCTCTCCTGTGGGCAAGAATCCAGACACGTTCTACAACCCAGCACCTGCAAGCCTTTTACATAATGGCAGTTGCTGATGTGCAGTGTTTAGTTTGCGAGTTTTAAAACCTCTTGGTACTAGCCAGCATCTCAAACACCAATTTCTGTGAAAATTCTACTTTGAAAAATGACATTTTTGCTATTATTTCCTTCACTACTTCTTTCTGTAGTTGTGTTAAGTTTTTTTTTTTAGGCATTTTTTTTTTTACAAAAAAATTGTATTTTATATCTTGTACATTCCTATGGCAGTTGTACTTAATTACTGAGTGTTGGTGTCTTCAAAATGAAAAATTTTAAAGAGCAGTAAAGGTATACTGTATATGACCTTTCATTGCCAAGAACTAGGTACTAAGCCAACAATATCAGTTGCAACTGCAATATCTTTCTTGTGTGTAAGTTAAATGTTAAAATTAAATCTGAGTTTTCCCCTTTGTTTATACCTTTCTGCTTATATGCTTATGGCATGTATTTTAATAGTATCAAAACTCTTTCAGAATCTAAAGTGGAACAAGTAGAGTGGTATAGACTTACTCACACTTCCCATCCTTACCTATTGGTCAGGTAAAAATAAGACATCTAAAAATCCTGTCAGGCATCAAAATGGGTGCTCTGTTCAAACTGAAATAAAATTACTCACTTGAGAGTCAACTAGCTCATCGCTAGATTCTTGCTGTTAAGAACAGTAAAAGTTAAGAGTTTAAGAAGAGAGCTTATGCTGCAATGAACTGCATTCTTATTTCACTCATGGTACTGGGATTTAGTCATACTGTATCAGAGAACATAGAGAATCTAATCTTAGATTCTAGAGAATTTAATCTCTTCAGGCTGTTCTGGGAATTGAATATTGCTTAGAAGACTTTCTTTGTCTGCCAAGGCAGAGATTTTTATTTGAACTTGATACAGTAAGTGTCAAAAGATGGAGAAGAATTTATTTGTTCTTACAAGAGATCAAAGAGTTTTCTTTTCCTTCTAGCCTAAGGAAAGAATGAAGCTGGAGTCAGATTGAGCTAGTCCAACAGAAGAAATACAAAGAGCCTAAGACAAGTCTCCTTCAGCTTAAGTGGAAGTTGAGTTCTGTGGAGGCAGTAAGATAGAACTCTGATTATTTATGCCTAGGTTATGATGCTCAAGTACCTGATATTATGACCACCAAGAAAAACCTTGTTCTTTTTTTCTTCCTGTACACAGATCTGGAAGAAAGCATTAGCACATGAGAATTTCTATATAACTATCTCTCCAGTAGAGAAAATAACAAGTTAACACCATATTCTTACTTCCCTTTGCCCTTTTTTCTGTGCCTGGTATACTAGCTCTTGCACACAGACTGACAAATCTTGAAACTTAGGGATTTGTTTGCCACCTTTTTTGCATTGTTTCGGTTTCTTGTCAGGCCAGGCTTCTCACAAGACACCTGGGTTTTTTTTTAAATTAAGAATGATTTCCCCCGTCAGCTTAAGATCCAAAATTTAAGAACCCCATCATAGTAAACCTGAAAAAATCTCAGACTTGCCAACATCAATAAGATTGATTGTTACATTTTTCTTCCCTTTTTTAAAATACCTGAATTATAGTTCTTATCCTACCTTGAATGTATACGTACACATATATCTATGCACAGAAGATATAAAAGTACTTGAAGTACCACTGCTTTGGCACCACTGGAGGATAGTTCTTGGATTTGGTCCTACCTCATTTTTACACGGAGGCAAGGGTCTGTTTCACATAGTTGAGAATTGTAGGCTCTTTAGTGCACTTGGGCCTAGCATCTGCCATAGTGAATGGGTAAACTTACTGCTGGCTTAGTACACACTAAGTTTGCAATACCTAGTCACAATATGGGCATATCAGTTAAACAACAACATCTGTGCAAATAGAGGTTTTTTTAGCATGGTTAAAGTAGTCCTTAAAGAAAGAGCTTGAATATTGGCTGCTAAGTGCTATGGTTATGAGCTATTCTCACACTTAGCCACCAAGATGTGAGCTGAGGTTTTGACACCTGAGAGATGTTCTTGAAAGCAGTATATTAGTTTCAGTGGTCAGCAGTTAGTGGTTATAATACCCAACTAAACAAAAGTATGTAAAACATATCAATAAAGTCCTTTTGTGTGGTTAAGGCTGAGTTATGAAATGGATATGTCTTCTTCCATCCTCCACCATTTCTGTTTTCTTTTAGTCTATTTTATAAAAATAATGGGAATGGAGGATAAAAAGGGATGACTGAGTGGCCAGGAGTTCAGACAGGTGCATAACTACTCCCTACATCTTCATCCCTTCTAATAATGTCTGTGTGTGTAGCCAGCCTTACCCACCAGCCCACAGGCTCTGCTCAGACGACAACTAACCAATGTCATCCGACATGCCGGCAACCCTTAACCATGTCCAGTCCTGCCAAATTCCACTGAGCCCAAAAGACTGAAAAAAAAAATGTGGGGCTATTAAGGAAGCATTTTATTTACACATGAAAGAGTATTTTAATTGCATAGACCTACAGCATTGTTCCTAATTTTCATTTTATCATTGTTTGCCTTCCAACTAAATTAGAAAAAAAACAATATATTTTTAGTGACACGTTTTAGCTTTGTGCTAAGGAGTCTTTCAGACACTCACTAAGATCTGTACACTGGGAACATTGCAAATCCACCCTTTTCTTACAGCTGTGAGGCAGAGATACATCTGCAGTCCTAAACAAGTTTTGTAATAAATTTCCTCATGCCAAAATGGAGATTATAATCAGCAGTTTAAATCGGTCCAACCAGTTATTTTTACAGCCATATGTTTGTAATCTAAAGTAGCATGTTTAAGCAAGAACTGGGTAATGTATTCAGCAACAAAGTGGTATGTATATGCCTTTGTTTAATACAAAATGGATTAACATGGGAGGCAGAGAAAAAGGGATTATTAAAAGATTTTTTTGATGTTCTCTTCACATTTGGAAAATACTGAGTATTGTCCCTTTCTATTGTTTCTAATTGCAAGGCATTTATTGAATAGACTACTTTACATTAACTAAAGGTCTTAGCTCCCAACATAATTATTAAAACTTTCTAAGAAAATTTTGAATAGTATTTTTAGAAAAGTTATCTCAAAATACGTATCATTATAAATGAAGAAATATTATTTTGCTGGAAATCGCTGACAAGAATTAAACTTAAATTTGTAGACAGCCAGTTCCATTTGTATATAGAATTTAAAGCTGATTCTTAATCTTTTGTGTTAGTGGTCCAGGATGGCCTCTGAAAGAAATATAGTTATTAATGCCTGCCTGCAGTATTTTAATTTAATCCACACAAATATATCTTGGTCTGTATGATGTATGTTTAACATGTCATTGCCATTTTAAGAAAGGAGGAAACTCCTGTGAAGAAAACAAAGCCACAAGAGAAAAAAAGATAATCCCTTTGTCAAGCATAGGGCACGTCTGTTCTGCAGGCAGCAGCATGACACAGAGCTGTGGAGTTCAGCGGATGTGAGCAGCCCCACCACGCACCAATCCGCCTGCCTGGGGGCGCTGCATTGGTTCACCTGCATGAATGGAGCTTTGCTGATAGGCTTCTTTCCTATTTTCTGTAGGTACACTGTGTCAAAGGACACAATGAACATGGCTGTTTGGGGAGCCTGTGTTTGCTGTGATAAAAGATACACCAGAGAGTAGGTGTATGTTAAGAATATCAAGTTCTCATGTTTTGTGGCAGTTAGAAGGGAGTGTCTTGTGTTGCTCAACGGTTAATTACTGTTGCTATCACCTCCCACACTGTTCTGTAACACCACAGGAAATTAGCTGAGGATTATTCTCATGCTAGCAAAGATGAAAAAAAAATGTTTGGGGACTTCATAAAATAATCGATTTTCCCCATCAGTAGTTCTTCCAGGTGGAATATGTGGCCCAGAGAATATATTTTTGTACCTGAATTGTGCATTATGGCCTATGAGAGTTGAAGTTAAGCTAAGTATTCAAACAGTCTGATGCTGTTCAGTGGTTCTGAACTGTCACTACTGCAACAGGAGCCTTAGACTCAGTGGTTCTCCTACAAATCTATGGGAAATGGTCACACTTGGCATATGTTTGGAATGTATTGCATGTTCTCAGGATAGTGCACAAATTGTTTCCCAAGAAAAAAAGTCATCTGGTTTAGAGTTGCATGGAACTTCAACATCTGAATACTATTCATCATTATTTATAAAGTAAGTTTCCAGAACACTTAATTGTTTTGCAGACAGCTAATATACCTGAGGGCCTAAATGAATGTTTGAAATAGCTGCTTCATCCTGTTCTGCCACTCTGGTTAACTATTGAAGTTTAGGTTGACTAATGAAGTATATCAAAGTAATTTAAATAACACTCAGCAATGAGCTGCTGTATTAAATGTAGATACCTGAGATAATTACTGAATCTTGTAGTATAAGAATTATACTGCTGCTTAGCAGAATTCCCCTGTGTTGGACTATAGGTTTCACTACTTAAGGAGGATTGCTTTGTGTGGCCTAAACACGTAAAAGATCTTAGTAGTACATCTCATATCAGTAAGAAGGTTAATTATATATTCTGGTGGCCTTGAAAATTGTGCTAGCAAAGTTTTTTCCCTGCCAAAAAGAGGAAAAAATATGCAAGTCAAAAGATAGTAGCTCAAGCACTGTGACAGACAAGAAAAATAAGAGTGTCATGGCTTAATCTCAGAGAGTGACTAAGCACCACACCACTGGTTGCTCACTACCCTCAATCCAAGAAGGATGGAGGGGGGCAGATAATGGAAGGATAAAAGTAAGAAAACTCATGGGTTGAGATTACAATTGTCTAATAATTGAAATAAAATATAATTACAATTGTAGTTATAAATTGTAATTAAAAGGAAAAAGAAAAAACAACATACACCAAAAACACCCCGCAACAACAAAAGAACAACCAAACAAAGAAAAAACCAAACCACAAAGAGATAGAAATAAAATTCAAGAAAGATGCTAATAAAAGAAAGAAGCTAATAAAAACAATTGCTAACACCTGACCAGTCCCCCTCCCTACTCTTCACTTTCCCTCAGCTTTATATGCTGAGCATGATGCCATATGGTGTGGACTATCCCTTTGGTCAGTTGTGGGCAGCTGTCCTAGTTGTGTCCCCTTGCAGCTACTTTTGTGCCCTCAGCCTCCTCGCTGGTGGGACACAGTGAGGAGCAGGAAAGGTCTTGACACAGTGTGAGCACTGCTCAGCAGCAGCTAAAAACATCCCTGTGTTACCAACACTGTTTCCAGTGCAAATCCAAAACATAGCTCCATGACAGATACTGTGGGGAAAATTAACTCTACCCCAGACAAAATGAGCACATACAAGGAAAAAAGGAGCCACTCTAGTTTACAGATGAAAAGGTAGAACACTACTTGTGCCACAAGATACCCAGGACGTGCAAATTCAACAATCCTTCATGCTACAGTGGTGCATCACCAAGGTTAGTGATCACTTCTGTGTTGCCCTGATCTTCCAGACCTGAAGGTGAAAGTCCTGCTTCATGTGGACCAGGTCATGGGAGCTGTAAAAGCAATGCTTTTCACATTGCTCCATCTTCCCTCTATCTCCGTTGCTTTATCAGGGGTAAATTAAATACAGGTCCTTCATGGTCCCTAGCTTCTGTTTCCTCTCTCCCCTGAAGACTGTTAATAATCTTTTCTATTAATTTGCCTCTCCTTTCTCTGCTGCACACAGCCATGCCCACACAGCTCTCCAAGCCAGGACATAATCCTCGCCTGTCTGTACACCAAAGTCCTCAGTCCTTTATACATCCATTGTAATTCATCAAGCTCATCTAAAAACTGGTAGTTCTGTTTGCTTTTGAAGTATCACCCAGCCTCTCTGGGCAGTCCTTAGGCATGTCCTCCCCTTTCTTCTCAATTTCTGTTTGTTTACCTGCTTAGGTACGCACAGAGGTTTGCTAATTCAAATAGTGTTTTGAGCTGAAGAACTTGAGAACTTTGATCTGAAAGACATTTGTGTTAGAGCAGAAATGTACCACAGAGTAAGGAAAATGAGAGGGAGATTTTATTAGCTTTTTTATAACTTGGTATTAACATATACATGTAGTTTCTAGAATCACACTGGCTGCTTTTTAACTCACTTGGACCCAGTACAATATTTTTCTATGAGCTAGCAACTCATTGGTTTTTACACTTGGAGCATTTATTCATTAAAGTCAGTTAAAAATGTTGTCTTGAAAACTTAGCATTTTATTATTTTTTTCATTTTATAATTGATCTGTGTTCATTATTCTCCTCAGTCACCTGCAGCTTCTTAAAGTCTTGCAGTCATATACAAAAGTGATTATATAAATCAAGGTCTAGTTTATCTGAGGAGACATAGTTAAATAAAAGTATAGCTGGGCTATTACAGAATCTTTCTAAATCATCATCACTACTACTACCAACTGCTATATTAAAGTATTTCTCAGTTTTATAATAATTTTTGTAATGTAAACCAACTGTCAGCTTTGTTATTTATGCTCATTTGTAGATGATCTTTCTCTTTTTATCCAAATTGCTGCCTTTCACATCAGGATTTGTTAAATGCAAATCCAATTTGTCAAATTTAAATCCAGTTTCACTAGTCCAAACGGAATTAATTTCTCTTAAAATGTTCTCATTGCCTTGTCTCTTGTCACTATGTCCAAGACAGATGATTTGATGGTACTGAGCTGCAAGGCCTGCTCCATGCATAGTTGAGATTTTACTTTATAAGATGATTCTGCTGCTTTCAGCATCCCATGCCATCCCATTGTTGTCCCAGGCTAGTGTTAACCCAGAAAATGGACAACTGACCATAGCTGACAAACATCAGACCTTGCTTCTTATGCATGATCATACCACTCACTCATCTTCCTTTCTGGTATCCTAAAGCTTTAACCCCTTCAGTTGTCATACCACTGAAAACTATTAGCAGAGGTACATTAAACAGATGAATGATTTCATGAAGGATGAAAACCTTAATCTAACACTAACAGAAAAGCATTTTATTGCATCCACACATTATAAATATTATAAATTGTATTATAAATTATTATAAATTGTTATGGGATAATTAGCCAAGAAATAAAGGGGCTAAGTAGCTTTGCTTTACAGTGCCTTGACAGAGACACCTGGCTTTGCTAAAAGCTATTGTCAAAAATGTCTGGAGGAAAGTAAGAGTTCTCCCAAATCTCATAAAATCTGAGCTCATGCTACAGAAACCAGAGAAGATTTCCTTGATTGGACTCTGCAGAAATCTGCCAGTAAGTAGTTACTCTGTATTACTCCAAATCCACCAAATGTTATTCCAGACAGAGCTGTCACCTATTCAAGAAGACAAAGGTATTACCAGAGATGACAAAATCAGGGACAGCCAGTCCTGTTTACCACTCTGCCATCTCTGCCTGCCTGCAGTTTTTGAACCACAGTGTTTACAGTTTTTGAACCTCTCAGGGCTGTTAAAGACAGTACAGTTGGGTACAGGGATGTCCTTGGCAACTGGGTGATAGAGTTCAAAATGATTAAAATTTACTTTGCATCACCTCTCCTCAAGTGGCAAGAAAGTGAGCTCTGCTGCAAAATTGGGTTGCTTCTTTGCTCTCCATGAATGAAAATCCTCTTATGTCTTGTTAGATTCTTAAAAATAAAATGCAGCATAATGAAAGGAATTTGTAGGGAGACTCTTCCACTACATCTTCTCTGGTTGCTTCTTTCCCTTTTTTCTGCTTTATCTATTTCCGCTTTTATATTACTTAGACTGTTCTCCTCCCCACCTTTCTCTGTAGTCTGTTTGAAAAAACAAGGTGTTTTCTTAGAAACTCTAATCTGAAAACCTTTTAATGTTAAAGATTAACCAGTAAAACATCTGTGAAAAAGCACGCACTTCCCTGACATTTGACTCCATCCTGCCACATTGAGAAACTCTGCTATTGTAATGCTTCAATAGCTTGTTCACACTTACCAGATTGACGTGAAGGCACCAAAGCAGGCTAATGACATGCCACATAATGTCGGGAGCCGCAAATGCCCCTAATCATTAACGGATTTAGGACCTGTCTTGCAGTGACACAATCTGTTGTTGATTTTGATTGCAATTAAGTTTTCTACTGAGTTTTCCGAGAGTGTTTTGTGCTCTTTCAGACTGGGGCAGAGGAGGGTTGCATGAGTGCCTGTGCACAGAACGAGAGGGATGAATACAGCAAATCAGTCCTAGGTAGAGGACATTAAAAGGGCTTTTTAGTAGTTGGTATTTGGTTGACCCTGCTGGATGTCAGGTGCCCACCAAAACTGCTCTGTCACTGCTCTCCACAACTGAACAAGGGAGAGAAAATAAAAGGCTCATCGTTTGAGGTAGGGGTGGGGAAGGGATCACTTATAGGACAGAAAACAGAGCGAACTTGGGATATAAATTGAATGTATTACTAAAAACATCAGAGCTGTGTAATGAGAAAATTAAAACACCTTCCCCTACTCCTTCCTTCTTCCCAGCTCTGTCTCCTTCCCCATAATAATGCAGGGAGACAGGGCATGGGGGTTATAGTCAGTTCATCACACGTTGTTCCTGTCATTGCTCAGGGAAAACAGGCTTTCCCCTTCTTCACCATGGGTTGTCCTCTATGGGAGACAGTTCTCCATCACAAATTCTTCCCACAGGCTACAGTTCTTCAGAAACTGCTTCGGTGTAGATCCCTTTCCATAGGGTGCCATCCTTCAAGAAAAGCCTGCTGCAGTGTTGGTCCCCCACAGGTTCACAAGTCCTACCGGGAAACCTATTCCAGCATGGGCTCCTCTGTCCATGGGTGGGCAGGTCCCTGCCAGCACCTGCTTCAGCACAGGCCTTCCACAGGGTCACAGACTCCTCTCAGCCCTCCTGCTCCAGTGTGGGTCTTCTCCAGAGACTGCATTCCCAGGGACCTCCGCAGGCTGCAGGGGCACAGCTGCCTCACCATGGTGCGCACCCTGGGCTGAAGGGGAACCTCAGCTCTGGTGCCTGGAGCCAACACCTCCTGCACTTGCTGTCTGTGGAGCTGCTCTTCTCTGAGTGCATTAACATCTGTGCAGCAACTTCCTTCTTGTTTTGGCTGTGGCCAGCAGTGGATCCATCTTGGAGCCAGCTGGGATTGAATCTGTCTGACATATGGGAAGCTTCTTGCACCTTCTCACAGAAGCTACTCCCACTACCAGAACCTGGACTCATAAACCCTATACAACGATGTACATGTACAGCTGGAAAAGCAAAGCTTTGGAATTAGTATTTCAAATCACATAATATTACTTTAGACAAGAAAAGTCAGTGCCCTGGCATTGATAGGCATTTTCCAAAAGGTATCACACATGTTGAATTTGGGAGCCAAATGTGGTTCAAATATTCAAAACTTTACAACTTTATCTGAATTTAAAAGATTAACAGATATTTTGACCTTTCCTGTATACAAGTTGGTGAAAAGCAGTTTCCAGTGTCATTGAGAAGTTTCCACTTGGCATTTTGCCTAGTCCTCTTTTACTGATATTAAAATATTTATTTATATCTCATAATAAAATAATGGTAGAAATCATTTCACAGTTTAGATTGAATTAGACTAGACTGCTAAATTTCTGGGGGTTTTTAGGAATTTCAGTAAAATTTCAAGTTGCTATTCAATATTTGCCTTAAAAATAGAAGTAATTACTTTTGTTATAATCTAATTTGTGATCTGGAAGCTTATGAATCCCCTAGCAGAGACATATACCAGATATCCAAGAACAAGAAGTAACCCAACTGACAATCAAAAAGAGAGTGGGAGAAAGGGAATATTGTTGGTTTTTTCTCATTTATGTATTTTTAAATTTTGTTGTTGTCATTGTTGTGGTTGTTGTAACACTAACTTCTATATGTATGTAGGGTAACTTCCTCCAGTACTCTCTGCAATTTGCAGAATCTTAGACCAGAGGATTAGGAAGCATGTCCTGACAAAGGCCATTAATTCCTGCATGGCTTCATATATCAAAGTATTGCCACCAGAAAAAAAAGCAGAAGTGCTTGGATGGAATTTCTTCTCCTCGTCTTCAGTATCTGACAAAGAGACAAGCTGCCTTAAGAACGAAAAGAGTGACTAGAAAGTAACAATAAGTAGTAGTCTTTTTATTTTAGTTACAATTACATTATATCTACCAAGAAGCATTTCAGCTGCTTTCAAGAACATGAAATGTCTCTGAAAATCTTGACCTAAGCTTAGAATTTCCATTTTGTTCTCTTACTGCATCTCTCAATAGAAAAGGTGAGCACAACAAATATAATAAATGTAATACCTCAATTGCAGTAACTCTCTCTATGAAACAATAGTTGTCAGTAAGGGAAACAATTAAAGAGGAGGCTTCAAAATATTCTTTAGAAATACTTGAGAAGCCATGTCAGAATCACAGGAATTACAAAAAGCGTCATTTATTAGTTTTCTGCTATAGTTTAAGAGAAATTTTTAACTTCTAGAAGTACTGAATTTTTCCTATGCTCTGTCTAGAAATCATTGGTTTTGAGTTTGTGGGTGTCACATGCACAGAGAAAACAGTACCTCAGATGCAGAACTGGTCTATGAATGCAGGACTTGCAAACTGCCCTGAAGATTTGGCCCCCAAAATGTCTCCATATGAAAAACATCAGACTATGTATTATTCCATAATAATCCATAGACCTGATGCAGAGATAACAATCTGCAGAGGTAACAAGTGCAGCTTTTTTGGAAATACAGAGATTTAAAAATAAGATTCAATTGCAAACAGTTGCATTGTGCTCATCCAATCTCTGTTTGAATGTTCTTATTGCCCATTGCTTTGGCTGTGGCTGCTCTAGAGTGGGTGTAAAGGCATGTCAAAATGGGTGGAGGTATGAAAACAAGCACCCTTAAAAGGACTTCATGAGAACAAAATCTTTGCTGTGAGGCTGCTGAGGTACTGGAACACATTGCCCAGGAAGTTCTGGATGCCCCAACCCTGCTGATGTCAAAGTCATTTGGATGGAGCTCTGATAAATCTGGTCTAGTGGGAGGTGTCCTGCGCATGACAGGGGGGTTGGAGCTAGATGATCTTTATGGTCTCTCCAAACCCAAACCACTCTATGATTTGTTTTCTCAGCTCCCACCCTCACCTAAAAGTGAAATAATTCTCTGCCATTTGATATGAAGCCACATTCCCACTTTCACATTTTACTTTAGATCTATTTAACCATAGTAAAGAAGGACTAGGAGGTGAGAAATAAATACAGCACAACTTTGAAGCACACTGTAAGACATAATGGTGTGTTGTGCAGGTGCTTAACATGTCCCCAGATACAGTTGTGAAAAATTACAGAAGTCCGCCTGGGAGGAGGTTCTCAGCATCAATATAGGCCTGAGATATATCCTGTAACAAAAATATGCCCTGATGCATTTTAAGTCTCTTGCTGACAAGTAGAATTGCTCAGCTAGAATAGAGAGATAGATGGTCTTTTTTTGTTTTTGGGGGAGAAACCATTTGGCTTCTGAGACTGTATGTTTCACTAGTTTGTTTGGTGGGTTTTCTTTCTTCAGTACTGGATTGTTGTCTTATATATCAAGAGTTCTAACGTCATTATAGTGCAAGGATTCTATACCACCAGAGTTTCATGCCACCTCAATGTTTTCTGCAAGCAGTTCTGCTAAGCACTGACTCTTCTTGATCCTTGCAATAGTCCTCTGACACCAGATCCCACCAATCCACTCTTTTATATCACCGTTCTTATTGGCTACAGGTGTTGCCTGTTAAGATCCGGCCTGCTCCTGATCTTTAGTATTTGGTCCAGCTGCAACTCTTTAGGGGATAAGATTGCATTTTATACCACCTTCATTTACCCATACTGTATCCCCCTAGACTGGAGTAAGGCTCCAGATTCTCCAAGGTAGGATGTCTTTTTCTAGGCAGGTACCTATTGAGATATTTAAGCCTAGAGCCTCACTGTTTGATAACTCTGCTTCCCTCATTTAAACAGATTAAGTAGCATCTTTATCATTGTAAAATTAATTTTTCTGAAATGTTCCAAGTGCCATTTATGGTAAGTGGAATGGAATAAAAGAACTTCAAGCACTTGGTAAAAAAAACCAGACTACTTAGGCCATCTCTGCAAGCACATCACATCTCTGCCTGCTAGTAGTGTCTGCTTAAAAGATATTCTTGTGGCTGTCTGGAAGATCAAGGATAATAATGGCAATGTAAATGAATCTGTGTTGGCCTGCAAAGGGGTATGCAGGGCTTTTTGCTTGAGCTGATAATAAAGTCAGGCCAGTAAAATCCCCAAAGTGGATTCATGCACAGACAAAATAACAGCTCGGACAACTTTTGATAACTTCATGGGGCCAGCTCCTCTCCTGTCACCTCTCCTCCTGACATGGTGCTTATTAAGTACAGCTCAGCTTTGTCAGGCTAGTCAGACTGAAGATAGTTTACTCTGTCCTTGAGGAAAGCTTTAGTTCTTTGCTCTGGGTTTATTGTTGCTGTGGTTACAGACACTTGAGCTGGGAAATGTAAAAGGAGTTCAGATATGTTTATGTGAACTCTTATGACATGCATATGTAAATGCATATCCTTTAGAAGGAGAACATTAATCACAATAGGAAGGCATGTGTTGATGTGCTGGCTGCATTGTGATGGATCACTTCACTTTTTTTCTGATTTGATTGTAAAGGTTAAAGAAAAGAGGAATAAAATAAGAAATGCAGGAATAAAAGTTTCTGTAACACTGCCTTCTACCCTATGGAGGAAAAGATAGTAAGGTGTATGCATGGCTGCTTTAGCTTGTCAGGACTGTGTAGACAGGATCAGAATATTTTGTTTGGAGAAGGCTAGAGGTAGTTTTATGTAAGTGAATGTTGAGTACATCTTAGCTATTTGAGCATGTGGTTTTATTTTCCCTTTGTATTGTTGAGGTCTTAAAACTCTCTGCTACCCTTTGGAGAGTGTTCAAAAGGCACTAAAGAGAGAAGATGCAAGAAAGGACATTCTTGATGCCTATTTCCATGGCACAACCTTGTTGCCAAAGAGGAAGGAGAAGACCATGGGCAGAACGGAGCATGAAAGAGCTTTTCTTTGGGCAACAACAGTGTGAGGTGAAATCTTTGTCATCTCTTCCATCCAGAGTTTTGTTGTACACATTTTCTGTATTTGCTTCAGCTCGTTACTTGAAGGGACTGAAGACTGTAACTTGTCCTATCAAAAAGTCTCTCTAAGATGCTTCAGGTAAGTCCTTATAAGATCTTACCAGGCAGTTTATCTAACTGTTCTGATCAGTGTCTTCCTTAGTCCAAAGAGAAACATGAATGCCTTTCCCACTGAGGGTGGCATATGGTGCTCTCTCATTCTCCAGATTAAAACAGATCTACGACTCCTCCAGCATTTTCTTCATGACTGCCACTGGTACTTTGCAGCACACCTGCCATCTGAACATGCACTGGAAGATGGTGAGTTTTTGTGACTTTTTGAGTGTTTGTGACTCTTAATAGGTAGTGGATGTAACTGCAGGTTTGCGCAGTGCAGCCATTGGGTGTCTGCATTTCTGCATCATAAGAAAAGATAACCATCATGCCTTTTGCAACATTGCTAGAAAAACAAATACATGAGTTAAGAATTTTTTTCTTTTTTTTTTTTGTTTTGGTTGGTGCTTGTTTGTTGGTTTTACTTTGTTGTTTATTCTTCTGCTTAATTTCAAAAGCCTAATTTAAAATGCCTGATCTGTGGTAGTCTTACACATATGGGACACCACAGAAGTGTCATTAGCCATGAAATACAAGTAAGATTTCTGTTTGATTGATTAGTAATTAGCTTATGCAACTTCTTTGTCAGGAATTGTCTGACAGGCATGTTGCCAATGAAGATGCTCAGGTTCAATATCAACCTGTTTGTGTGTGGAACCCAGCTATGACAAGACAGTACAAACTATATGCAACACAATAAAAAATTTGTTGAAATTCCCAGTCTATTCTCCTTAGCATTTTCTCCAAAAATTAAACTAATTTAGCATGTTCTTCCATTTAATAAACTAGTCACTTCTAAATTTATTGGAACAATAATTTAGAAAGAGGCAGTGCTTATTTTAATCCATTTGAAAAATATCTTGCCTATTGGCTCCTTTACTGAGTGTCTTGAACAGCATGTCTGTCTCACAAATATTTTCCCATGGTTTACCTTTCCTTGAGTATCAGTAGCTATATCTTCAGTTTCAAAGTAACTTCTTAATCTCTGGCCTGTTTACCAAGCACAGGTGACATAATTGTCATGGGGAGAATGGAAACTAAAACAACCTTATTTTTCTAAAATCAGATGGGGAGTCCTACCAGGCATAACTGTACCATATTCCCAGAAATGTGTTGAGTACCTCTTTTCCTTGATTATCCATTTATTTACTTTTATTTTCCTGCTTTTCTTCCCAATCCCATCTGCAGAAGGCTTTTATAAAAATAAATAAATGAAAATCCATTAAAGGATTAGGTTTCCACAATGTATTGGTAGGTGCATGTAATGTGATCAAGAATCAATTTTAGAAAGTAACCTCTTGATATGATTTTACTTCAGTTTTGCATTCCTTGAATAATGTCGTATCTGTCAAGGCAGAATGGACCATGGATTTGTTCTAATTAATCATAAAGCTCCCTTTTCTAGTCTTTCATTTTTCTTCATATCTCAGAGACTGGCAGAGAAAGGAAAGAAAAACTGCTTCACTGTAAGGAAGGTTATGCAATTTAGTGGCTTTTATGGGAGTCCTTGTGGACACTAGCATAAGAAATATGAGAAGGGATAGCAGAAAAAAGTAGATCGTTGGTTTTTGAACAGGGAGAGGTGAGCTTTCAATGGCTTCCTCCAAAGTTTTTTAGATTTCTCTTTCTCACTGTGACACTCAGTTGCCTTACAAGTTATGTCCTGAGCCTTTTGGTCTGAGTGTGAAACAAGCAAAATAACTCAAGGGTTTTGATTTGAAGGTCAGTTCTCATTCCTTCACCCAGAGGTACCATCTTTGTAATGCATTCTCACAACAAAATGTCTGCAATCTGGCAAAATTAGTAGAAGCTTTTACGTGGACACTGAACATAGCAGAGAGAGAGCTCTTTGTCAGCATCCCTGTCCCTCCAGTTCAAGGAGCATGGCAGCCCATGAGCTCCTAGAGTGTGATGATTCACTAATGAAGAAATAGGAAAATTACATGAGAGAGAGCTATTTATACATCTGTGTCACCACATACTGCTGGGATAAAGAGTCTGTCTCTTTCAGGTTTAAAGTGCAAACCAGCAGGTACTCAAGCCTACACCAAAGATCTTATTTTTTCTTACCCTTGCAGATGTTGTGCAGCACATGGCATGTGGAGATGACACAGACAGCTACATCTTCATTAGCACCAAAGAGTTTCCACAGGCTATATGGGTTTATCTTTGTTTGTCTCATTAACTAACTTGTTTCTAAAAGCCCAAACCAAACTTTTAATCAGGTAAAATCCTTGTCGATTGTTCTGATTTGGAAATGGTGTAACATGTACTAGTAGCTTATTGTTATTGATCTTCCTACTGCTCTAAGCCCTTCTGGTGGATTGCACCACAGCATGCACCTGTCAGCTTGGCCAACTATAACCTAACCAGCACTGTGCAGGTGTTCTGCAAAGTTAACATTCACTTCTTTTTTGACCTTTGATTTTGGTGTGTTTTTTTTTTTTTCTCATTCTGTTCAGTCAGGCTTCTTTGGCTGACTGCAAAGCACTTTTTGTGGGTGATTTAATTTTCCTTCCTGGTATAGATTGAGTTGCAATCAGCCTGCATTCAAGCAATACACTCTGAGGAGGTGAGTCACTACCAGTATTCATTTGACAAGCCCAGTGTGTATATAATAAAGTGCATTATATAATATGTGTTTGCATGCATTCTAAGTTTATTTGTATATACAGTATATTCTACATGTGTTGTACTATATACATCACAAGGAAAGTTTAAAATATACACATGTAGTAGAATATATATATTACATATGTATATTAGAGATGTATAACACCATGACACTGCTTCTATCAAACATCCCCTTTAATGACATTTTTCATACACTTAAGATTATTTCTTATATTTTTGCAACAGTCATTATTCACCCTACTTTTGTGGCACCTTCTTCCTTCACTCCTGCCTAGCATCAATCTCAGAGGCAAAACAACTTTCTATGAACATAATGGTTTTAATATTGTTACTTGAGATAGGTGGGTTTACATGGAAAATTCTCGATCTGAATAGCTTTGTCATATTTGCAAGAGTTCATCAAATTCACTATTGTTCAAATGTCAAAACTGGAACCCAACATGTAGGTCAACATGTAGCTATTAAAACAGGCTGATGCGACAATAGCCGAGTACGCTCTATGTGTTTGAGGTGCCAAGAAGCCATGCAAACCCAGCAGTGACTACTCACTTCTGTACAGTCACCTGCAGTGACTGTGTCTGGGGACGGAGGGGGAAACCTCCCTGCGAAACTCAGCTCATCCAGAGAGATATGAGCAGGACTGAGTCATCTTCTCACCATGTCCCACAGAAAAGTTGATGATACATGTCTGAGGAAGAATTCCTTTGTGGTGTGGAAACTGCTCCTGGAAAGTCACTACCAGCATTACACAAGGGGCCATCCATAGTGTTCTGGAGGAGACCTGGGCAGAAAAATTATCAGAAAGCTTCAGCTAAATGAAAGGCACTATTCTGGTCAGAGGATTAGGAGCAATATTTTCTGCAAGAAGCAGTAAGAAAAGTTTGAAAATAACTCCAATTGGAAAATGAGAAGGGGCATAGAGGGCCCTTTTTTGCCAATCCAGCTGCTCAACACAGTGCTGTGATGGCTGTGGGAGACTGGCCATGTGCCAGAACCTGCCTTGGACAGGTTTGGCAGTTGTGACTCAGAACACCAGCACAAGTGCACAGGCAAACCAGGTGCTCTCCAGAAAAGCAAAGCTTGCAAACAAAATCTGGGTTACCCTGTCATCTCTCTTCAAGATTGGTGTGCAGATATCTGTTGGTGTTTTTGAGATGACTACCTTGTACTATGTCAGTAAAAGCAGCTAACACTGTTGCTGGAGTAGGGAGTGGTTCCTGTGGTTCTCCTGCTGATCAGCTGTTCAAGGCTTCAAATACAGCCCTAGCGAGCGCTTTTCTCTAAAAGACTCTTAAAGTGTATGAGCTACTTGGATACTAGTAAGACAAAAAAAAATAAGGTAAAGCACTGCCTATCACTATTCATGGCAAGCACAGTTCTTCATTCATCATACACTAGTAGTTGTGTCTTTAGCATCTTGTAAAGTCCATTGGGCTGTCTCCAGAGTCTGTGATTTTCTCCTGTCCTATTCTTGGATTGGGCATGTAGTGAACTTAACAGATTACTTAAATTTACAGTAAATATCATGTGCAGCTCTCACAAGCTAAGAACTGAGAAAACGTCTGCTGCTAGCTCCTCTTTTACAATGTAAATGTCTCTGTTTCTCAGTTTTCTTTGTGTGTGTAGGGCACAGCTGTCTCCTTCATGCTGCCTTTTTCCTGATGCATGTTAATGATTTACCTGCCCTGAACAGGTCAACCATTATTTCTGTCCTCTCCCAACATTTACAAACCTGCTTGATGGTTCAAATTACCTTTACTCCTGAAGTGCATGGAAAGCAAGGACTCTTACTGTCTTTATGGGCTCCAATGAAAGAAAAGCTGTTGATGCTAACACTGTTGGCATCAAATATGTTAGAGCTGTTAGTTTGCATCTGGTTGTTTTTCGGCTTGCTTTTCTTTTTTGCATGAATGACAACAGCTGTGTATTTTTGAAGCCTACAGGTAACCTACTTTTTATCACTATGCACCCCAGTGTCACATTTTTTCTTAGCCAAGGCAGCCCTATCAGGCATGGCAAAACAGATTTTGCAACACAGGAGGAGTATTAGTTGCTCGCTAAGCCACATCCCTCTGGACAAAGTCAAGACTTACTATCCTTGAGGCTCCCAAGAACTCTGTCTGAGCAGGGATGTGGTGGTTCCTAAAGTTTGTTTTTTGTTTTTCTTGCCCAATATTTTAGACAAAAAAAAAGGGTTTGAACCAAGAAATAAAAAATGGTTCTAACTTCTGAATGCTGAAGGGAAAAGGGGATGATTTAATTTTGTTATGTGATTGTTCCCCTCCTAGGTGAGACATACAGTATTGCTCAATGGTTTATCATATTTTGACATATGCCTTTTGGCCAAACCAAATGATCTTATTAAGACGCTCTTTCAAAAGCCCAGGGATTTCATAATCTGTCATAATCCTAACAATTCCAATAGAGGCATGAAGCAAATCCTAAAAGACAAGATCGTCTTCCTACTCCCCACCCTAATCAATCACTCAGTGTTATGGAGCTTCAGCAGGATCTCTATTACAAACTGTTTTCCACATCCCGCCATCTATTTGTCAGCTTCTCATAATGTTTCCACACTTTTAACAAGCTTTCTGTGCTGGTTCTGCCTCTTAGCACAAACTTCAGGTTTGAGCTTTGAGCTTCTTGTTGTCCTCCAACTCAGAGACTCCTTATGCATCTTTGCATTGACCATGCATTAATTTCACAGCATTAGCTCACAGACCCTTCATCTTGTGCATTTCTGTACATCTCAAATGAGTTTGCCTCTTTTCTTCAAGTTGCCTTCATATCCTCTCCCTACTCTTTGTTTTTGCAGTCTTTTGACTCAAGCAATCATCTCCATGCTAACCATCTCAAAAAGCTGTAATTTCTAGCCTTTTGTGGACTAAAATGATAGACCAACTAAAATGGAGCACCTGCTTACACACTAGAAATTCCCGGTTACCTTTCTTTGTGCCCCATACTTGTCTACATGGGAGTCACTGGGGATAGTTACTGTCATGCTGAACACCTTCTAAGAGAGGAGTACTGCATTTTTTGGGGTGGGAGTGTTCCCAAAAGCAGTGAGCCAAAGCTGGCTGGTTGTGTTCTGTTTTTAAAAAAGGAATTTTTACACTTTCCTGGTGTTGCCTTGGGTGACACTTAGCTGCCACGGATCCCAAAGAAATACCAAGAAGCTACATTGCAGTTTTCACTCCTTCATGCTGGTGAGATTGAGATCTAAGGGCATTTGGAGAACCCCTTAACACCACGCCAGTGGGTACCACAACAGTTAGAAAACTAGTTGTCACAGGAGCAACAAACAGTTTAGCTTGGAAGGGTCCTTGAAGAGCACCTATCTCCAGCCACCTTGCTGTGGGAAAGGACAGCATTCCCTAGACAAGGTTGTTCAGAAGCCTTCTCCAGGGTGGCCTTGAACACTGCCAGGAATGGGGACATCCACAACTTCACTAGGCAACCTATGCCAGTGCCTCAACACCCTCACAATGGAGAATTTATTCGTAATATCTAATCTAAACTTACCCTCTTTCAGTTTAAAGCCATTCCCCCTTGTCATATCACTACATGCCCTTGTTGAAAGTCCCTCCCCATCTTTTCTATAGCCCCGCTGAGGCAGTAAAAGGTACTATAAAATCTCCCTGAAGACTTCTCCTCAGGCTCAACAGCCCCAACTCCCTCTGCTCACAGGGGAAGTGCTCCAACTCTCGGATCGCACTTGCGGCCTTCTCTGGTCTCGCTCACGAAGGTTCCCAACCCTTATCTCTGAGCCCCGGTCGAGTGAGACGTGCGGGGCGCTGCGAAGGCAGAGCGGAGGGCAGTACCGAGGGCCGCCGGGGCGCGGCGGTGCCGGAGCGGAGGGGGC
>JACDOX010000043.1:5288648-5343906 GCA_014549065.1 Cardinalis cardinalis | reverse complement strand
CCTCCGCGCCCTCCCGCGGGCCGCGCGGTGCCGCCGCGCAGTTGCCGCCCGGCGGTGCGGAGACAGGTGGGGCGCGCTGCTGCCGCGTGAGTGGGTCCGGCGGGAGCGGGAAACCGGAGCGCGGGGCACCGCGGCGATCCCGGGAGCACGAGCCTTCGGCGTTCTTCCGCAGGGTCTGTCCCGCGCTGGGGCGTGCAGGGCTGGGCGGGACGGGACGGATCTGGGGCTGCCTCCTGCCTGCCTTCCTTTCAAACTCCGTGGTTGCTCCCGCGTACCTCTTCTCCCTTCCGCAAACCCCTGGCTGTTCCGCGCTGAGCTTTTTTGCTCCCCACCTTCGTCCTCTGGGTGTACCTGCATCCCTGGTCCCTCTCCCTGTCCGCACCCTCCTGTGCCATACTTCCAGCTCTCAGGCAGTGCCCTATGGTGCTTCCTCCTCCAACCCCACTGAGTGCACTTCACCCTGCTGTGCCTTGCCTCGCCTCCCAGCTTTCTCACTGTGCCCCACACCGCGCCGTGTCTGTGCCCCTAAACCCTTTCACCGGGTCTGGCACTAAGCAGTACTTGTTCCTCCAAACCCTCTGGCTGTGCCCTACACCTCCCGGTGCCTGTCTGTCAAGGACCTGTGGCTATGCCTCACATGAACAGAGCTCTCCTTCCTGCCATGAAGAACAAGTTACATCGTGGCATGTGCATGGCCCCACTGCATCAGGGACCTTATTGTTGAAAAATGCTTTTTTCTTCCCACACCTTTTGATCCCAAAGGGTGATCCCAGGTAGCAAGAAACAGAGGTTTTTCTCTTCAAGAATGAAGGTCAGAGACAGTCAGGGGAGAGGTGTGGCCCATGTGCTTAAGATGGTGATATTAAAATGTAGGGCTGGAGGGGTGATGTCTAGCCAGGGGTTGTCTGGCAAGCTGGAAGGGTGGCCGTCTGGCTTGCTGCCTTCCTCGTCTTTGGAGACAGGTCATCTTTGCTGCCATGTGGGGCAGGTCTGTCCTTAAGCACTGGCCGTACAGGCAGTGAGACCAGAAGCCAAGGAGGCAGATCAGTGCCGGTTGGGGAGGGTTGATGAGGCTACATTGGAGCAGCCTCTTAGACTTACTTGTCCTTTACAACTGTAGCTGTCATGTATATTGTTATAGAATTGTAAGTTTGTGGATACTTAATTTGTAAATACGTTTTGAATTGAAACTTTGGTTGGGTCTTGGGTGTTGCTGTCGCCAAGACAGAATAGCGTGATGCTTAAAAAGTCATAGTGAGGCCGCAAACCAGCTATTACTGAATTTTTTTTTTTTTTGCTTGCATAGGAAATCAAGGTATGTTAATTAAAGTTGTTCAGACAAACCAGAAAACTTACAGGCATGTATGGATACTCCCTTCCTTA
This sequence comes from Cardinalis cardinalis, assembly GCA_014549065.1. Classification (NCBI taxonomy): domain Eukaryota; kingdom Metazoa; phylum Chordata; class Aves; order Passeriformes; family Cardinalidae; genus Cardinalis; species Cardinalis cardinalis. The sequence continues at coordinate 5,342,523 of JACDOX010000043.1, read as the reverse complement.
CTTCATTGTAATTCAGTTCTTCCCAGACCCATGTGTAGGTCTGTACTGAGCACTATCGTGTGGGAGAAGTTTCAACAAGTTTTTCTGGTTGTTGGGAGCAGTCTGGGAACATGCTGCCTGATTTATTCTGCTGCTCAACACTTGGGGTGCTGCCCGGAACGTACTCAGGCTGCCTTGGAGCTGCCTCAGGTAGAGGTGGAATCATGGTGTATTGACATGGCATTAGGCAGTGTGGATGTACCCTGAAAACACTTCCCTGAGGAGTGGGAGCCCTTGTGCTCACACGTTTACCTGAAGAAAATGTACAAAGACCTAGAATTTGAAAACCTAGAGAAACACAGGTTTAAAGTGAGGCACTGGAAGAGTTTACCCAGAGAAGCTGTGGATGCCCCATCCCTGAAAGGCCCAGGCTGGATGAAGCTCTGAACAACGTAGTCTAGTGAAAGGTGTCCCTGGCCATGGCAGGAGTTTGGAACTACATGATCTTTACAACCCAGGCCATTCTATGATTCTTTGAAATTCTTGCTAGGCAGCACCTCTGTTGATAATACAGAATAATGCAGAATAATGCAACTTTATGGTATTTCAATATAATGTGATCATTCGATTTTGAACTTATTGGCAGAGCAAGACAGGTTCTGGTACAGGAAGCAATATTCATGGAATGTGTTGGGAAAGATGCCACAGCATTAGTCAAGTAATACAAGCCAAATAGGATTTAACTCATTATGAAACTCAGGAAATACCATGAAATGCCTATCAGCTAGTGGCATATCAGTAAAAGAACTAATGAGGGGCGTTTTTGTCTCTTGACATGACTTGATGGCATTTGCCAAGTGTGCACCCCATGCCTCTCTGTGCCTTTCCTGACTTTGTTTCTCTCTGCTGCAATAAACAGGCAACCTTTTTTTTTCCCCACTATGGACTTCTGCTCCTCCTCTTGAAGCTGCTTCTGCACAGTATGTCTGCTTCCTCTGGCCTGCCTGTGTCTTGTTGCCTAACACACAAATTTCTGGAGGTGTGGGCAGCAACAGAGTGAGGCAGAGGCACAAGCAGTGCATGGGATGGGCATGGGAGGCATGTGTGGCGTGAGGGAAGTGGGAGAATGTCACCTCTGTACCATGTTCAAGGGCAGGAGGTGGAAGAGAGCCAAGATCCCTTTATGGATCTTCATTAGCTGCTTGTGAAATTGTGTTTGTTGTACTGTGGATCTAGGTTGGCAGACTTCATATGCCATCTCTCCCTGCCTGATGACTGCCTCAGCATGGCTGTCAGAGGCTGCTGCCCCATAATTTTCCTGGTGAAGTCTGGTGTGCTGAAAGACACATAAGATGGTGTAAATATCAGTTACGAGTTTAGACCAACTGTGTTGTTTTGGCTGAAGTGGATCAAGGATGACTAGTAAAATATGGATAGTAGAGCTATAGTATATAGGCAAACATGAATAGATAGGATGTTGACATCTTCAGTGGCACAGCATACTTTATACAAATAATGTCATAGCCCAACACTCTTATTCTCTTCAGGCTAATGGATGTCTGAAACTTTAGGCTGCTTCTCAAAGCCTGGGCAGCTGGAAAGGAAGAAATACTTGTTCCTATCACTATTCCTCTGTCCCTCACTGCAGCTCTTCACTATTCTGGTTTTCTTTCATGAAGCCACAGCACGTGGCACACGGGCAGAGTTTTTATCAGTTTCTTGTTGCTCAAGTACGTATTAAATTCAAGAAATGGCAGACTTAGATATGTTTTTGTCTGCTGCAGTTTATGGATTGTTAACTTCAAACTGCAGTTTTGGTAGGCCTGAGTACTTAAAGGGAAGTTGGTCTTTGCTTGAAAGCTGCCCTGAAAACTGAGTGGTTACTCTGCATTGTTCCACAGTGCTAGGGAGCAAGTCCCATGTGCTTGCCCTGGGACCTCACCCACTACCGAGGCTCACTGCTGCATGTAAAGGGCAAAGGGCAAATGCAGGGTGGAAACAAAACCTGTAACTCCTCAAAAATATGAGGTTATTAGAACAAAAGAATTAACAAATCTAGTAGTTAATTTTGTAAACTGATTGTACTTTTTTTTTAAACAGCTCAGTTTAAAGGGTACCTCTAAAGCTAGTAATGCAGTAATTTAAGTGCCTGTTGTCACATTTCCAATTTGCCAAAAGTTTGGCAAAGTTGCCAGTGATGTAGCAGTTAAGATGTTTTTTTTCTATGTATATGACATTTAGTTGAAATCCAAAACATAAAAAGATAAGGATGTGACTTTACATTGATGAGAGACACCAGAATAACTCGGGTGTTTCTTATCTTTACTTGTCTTTGGTTTCAGTGTTTAATGCTGACCATTGACATGCAAATATTGAATAGTTAGTTGGTTTTCATTTTGTTTTTTGGTAATTTTTTTTCTATTTTTAATGAATTCACTAAGTAAAATGCTTTCAATGTGTCTGTCAAGATGTCTTTTTTTTCTTCTGCATGTTTTTTGTTTTTTCATTCTGCCTGCTTATGATGGCTACACAGCAATTTATCACTGAAGATGTTGATTAGGAAACACCTATAAGTGGTTCGTGAATGGAGTAATGTGAGATGAATAAACAGCTTAGAGAATCACAGATTTAAGTATCTTTAAGTGTTATCTTGGTTCTTGATGAGAGTCTAAGGAATTGAATTTCAATAGCATTTAATTTCAAAATCCTGAGGTAGCACACAAATCTCTTAAAAACTACTTATGAAGCTTATCCAGCCCAAAGCAAACTCTGGCTTCCACCTGCAGAGAGGCACAAATGTCACAAGGAGGACAAATACAGGTGTCTAAACTCTATGAATCGCCTTATTTGCTAGGAGCAATGGTATTCAGATTGCCCCTTTTAACTCTGCCAAGGTAAAAGCAGCAAACACATGAACACTTATCTCCACTCTGCTTGTTATACCTACTTAGCCTGATGCTGCAGTTTCACCAACATTTCTCTTATTCCACATGCTTTTCTTTGCATGTGCTTCTTGTGTCACTTTTCTTTTGGGCTGGAGTATTTCTTGGTGAAAGCTGGTGCTAAGAAGCACTGAGGAAACAGTCTGGGTTAAAAAAAAACCTTTCTTTTTCTGTGAGGCTTGCTCTCCTGTGCTGGGTCCGTTTCCCAATCTGTTTTATTATGCAGCCAGAAAAATGGTTGTTCCAGCAGAAGTCAAGGGTGACATAGGAGCAGGTTTGAGTAATGGAGAGAGAGGTTGATTAAAATTACATTGCTACTATTAAAAGTGCTCTTATAATTGCAAACTTACCCTGTAAACAGCCAGAGTTGCTCTGCTTGAGCAGGCTGTGCTCAACAGAAGCTGCTTGTAGCAGCTTTGTGAATTCCTGCATGCGGCCTGCCTGTGTTTAATTGTATTGTGAATTCTTTGTAGTTTGGATTATGTTTTATATTGATATGGGCCTTGCACATTGGGCTCTGTGCCTGGAACCTCTATTCAAAGACTTTTTTCTTTTTTTTAAAGCAATGCCTCACTGAATGCATGTGAACGTGAGCATAAGTTTGTCTAGTGCACTGCAAAACCCTGTGCAAAGAAATAGGACGTACTGTGCAAAAAGCTGCTAAGTTTCAACAGGCATCTCATGGGTTGGAATTCAAGAGAATGCTCCTATCCCAGTGATGGCATTCAGGGTTTATGGCTGTGCCTGAGATAAAAATATAGCTTACTCTATTCCTTTTATTCTTTGTTTTCTAACAAAAGAAGGGGACAACTCTTGCTGGACTCTAACTCACAAAGATCAGTTTGTTGATTTGGAAATAATTTCCATTGTATCATCAGTTCTGAAATGACTTAAAGCCAAGTCACAAAAACCTGATTCAGTGGTTCTCTGTATGCCTTTAGAGTATGGGAATGGTTCACATTGGTACTGTGTTCTTTCTTTCAGGAAAGTTGTGGCATTATGAATAGATGGAGATGGTCGTGTGGAAATATCTGTAATCAGTTCAGAGAAGTAGTAGCTGGCAAGGTTTCCTTTTGTACAGGTGAAAATTACTTGTATTCAAGTATATTGCAAGAGAACAGTGTGTTTTACAGTATTTGCATTCTTAACATCCACAACAATCCCTTTTGTATTTGTACATTTGTTTAAAATGTACAGTTGGAAAAATCTAGGTTAAATACATTCTTTATCATTTTGTAGTCAGAGTTCTAGCTTGCTTGTTCAGTGGTGAAGAAAAAATTCACTTTTTAGTCTTTAACTCTACAGCAGGGATGTGACAAGCTTAATGAAATTATTATTACTACTTCTGTTATTACTTTGGAAGTGCCCTGTTCCTGTTTGTCTCTTGTGAATGAGTATTGTAGAATATACAGTTGATCAAAGCCAAGAAGATAATGAAGTAAACTCAAATGTTCACTGCCAACTTTGAAATGAAACCTTTCATAAAACTACTTGTAAGGTGCACTTCTCAAAAGCCTTGTTACAATCACTCATAATTTCTGCTGTGCTGACAATATTGTTTCAGTAGCACCTGATGTTCTGTAACAAGTCAGGTTTTTAGGGAGTTTGCTTAAGTTTGTTTTTACATGAAAAAGGAAAAAAAACTTTAAGACAAGACTGTAAATAGCCTCATGCCATAGCTCTTAGATGTTTAGGAGGTTCACCCAGTTTAGCTTCTAACTAGGAGCAAGGCAGATTTTAGAAAGAGAGGAGGGAATGTAAAATACAGGTGCCATTAGAATACTCTGTGCCTCTCTTCAACTAGCAGTCTTTAATGACTGCTTGAAATCTTAAGGGATAAGTATTCTCCATCTGAATTTCAGATCATCCTGAAACAGCTTTTTGTAAACTGAAGTGATCCACTTTATCAGTTAGGGAAGCTTATCATAAAGTTGTGCAGAAAATATTCCTGAACATGGACTGGACCATGTTGAGTTCTGGCTGGCTCTGGAATTTTTCCCAGTTTTGAAATGAGGTTGCTATTTAATTTTAAAACTGAACATCTCATGTACCCCATTTGAACTACATTTAAAAGTATGGAATGGAAAATTGCCTCTGGAGGCGTGGAAATTGTGCAATCTGGTATTCTTGCTTTTATCCTGTAGAGAGTTTACGCATATTGTTGTAAAATGTGATATTTCATCAGTTGCTTTCATCCAAGGTGCTGAAGCATCACACTTGATTGAATCTAGAAAGACTTCTGTGATAAGTAAGGGAGTCACTTTTACAGACCATGAAATTGTATGACTTTGGCTCATTCTTTGAGATGACTGCAGTGGGAAGAGATCCAGTGTTCTTTTCCAGTTAGTGGGATGGCATCATGCCTTTTGGATATGGTCAGCTGGATGAACTTGCACCTGAATAATGTATATGTAAGACAAAGAATATGTGCAAAAGCAAATTGTTTGGCTTAAGTGTGAGCAATAGAGTCATTGTGAAGTGAGGCAGAAGAAGAGTAGAAGCAAACCAGGTTTGCTTTCATGATGAGGACTATGGCGTTGCTTTAGGTTCAGAAAGGGGGGTGTGGCCTGCTAGTTTTGCTTATTAACTGGAGTATTGAACCAGCACACAACACTTTGGTTTTGTTTACAGCTTTGCTGTGTTGATTGGTAGAAGACATGCCCCTTTTTCTCTGGGAGCTGAGAACTTCATACAGAGAGTGAACCAAACCCACTGACTGATCTCTCCTGCAAGGCATTGAAATCTGTGTGTCAAATATACTATTTTTGATAACTTAAATGCATAGCTATACATACGTCTAATTTTCTTTTGTATTGGAGACAGTCCAGTTTTATTCTGTTTTACTGCTGTAGCATGCTGAGTAGACTGTTAGACACTTGTCTGTTTCTAGTATACTGGTGTTTTAAAGGAACATTAGTATTAGGCTGAGTACTCTGCTGCTTGCCAAGCTTTTTTGTTGGAAGTATTATTGTCTCCTGTGTTATTCTGATGTTGCATATCCATTGCCTAATGCACTTTGTTGATGGGATTTTTTTTTTTTAAGCTATTTATATTTGGCAATCTTTCAGAATTGAAAAGAGGACAAAAATGTGCAGTTGCCTTGCCCAGAGATAGCTGGTTCATCCTTCCACGCTGTCTGGATGAACTGTTGTATTTTAGACTGCAGAGATGTCTTGTGATCCTGGGTGGTCTCCAAGCGATTGGAAAGATGGTTAAAAGTACATTCTATTGTGGTAGTGGAAAATATTGATAGAAGATGGAAAAATCCTTACATACCTGTGATTAAACTTGTGCATGGATGTGTTGTTTGATTCTGCTTCTTTGTGAAGTTACTGTTTGGTGTTCCAGGCTGATTTAAAAAAGCTCTGAGTTACAAACTCATGGCCTGCACAGTGCTGCTTTTTGTGCTGTTCTTGAGCTTCCAGGAAGTGCAAAATAATGAAGACTTTTAGAAATCCCTCTTAGAGAAGGAGCTAAGGTCTAGATAACTAGATCTGGAGCAGATGTATGCCTTCACAGCTGTGTATTGTCATTAATGCATCTTTGCCCATAATATCAACCTCTATTTTGCATTTTATTCTGTAAACTCTTGCATATTGATTTCTTGGAATTTGAATGAAAAATTGATATATTTTAAAGCTGAATTTTCATAACAAGATCTGGTTTTAAAAAATCTTATTATATACTACTGCAGATCAAACCAGTTAATGTTTTTAAGTAATGGATGATTTTACTTTCATGCGAGCTGTTGAGATTAGGCTGTTTTCTGGATACTGTCCATAGTGTTGCCCACGCAGCCTTTTTCTTTAGTTCCTATAGGCCTTTGCCTGCTCTGGGTCACTGTGCTGGATGTTTTCTCACTCCAGTACTTATAGCCAAACATGAATATTCCTATTCCGTACTGTTTCTTGAGTTCTGACCTCCAAGTCTGTCACAAGAACCCTTTGAAAGTCCAGCACTTCCATAGTCCTTAGAAGGGTATCTGCATAGCAAGTGGAAAAGAGTATTTTTGGAATTGCTGCTAGTGCTGTGTGAAAGCAAAGGTGCTCCCATTCTTGTGTTCACCCCACGTGCCCAAGCTGCCAAGCTGGATCTGCCTCCAATGGGTGAGTCATCTCAAAAGGAAAAGGTACTGGGGAAAGTTATCAGGCAAGTAGTGTAAGCAACATGCAGGATGGCTGGAGTGGTACCCAAAAACTTGCTCAAATTTTGAATAGAATCAAGTGGGGGTTTATAATGTACTAATTTCCATGCATTCATCTCTGGATTCAGCATATAATCACAATGCAAGTGGCTTTGACTTCAGGATGAGCCTGTGGGGTAATTTCCTCCAGTTATCCTTAAACTTCAGATTCCTATTTGCCATCCATTTCCATTCTCCACCCCATTGTGATTCCTCCATTGAGTATGAGGTATAGTAGAAACATCTGGCTTTTCCATTTCAGAAACTTGTATTTCACTTTTTCCCTTCTGCAGTAACTTTGGTCACGTGTAAGTGTAAGTTAATTACCTATTTATTATTTTTTTTTTTTACATGGAGGTCTTCTTTGGGATGTAGAAATAAAAAATTGAGTGCCAGGAGAAATTGACTTTACTGCTCTATTTAGTTGTTCTGACTGAGAGACCTGTGTCTCCAAACAGTGGTATAATGTGCCTTCATGGGTTGCCTGATACTAATACTCATGAGTGCACTTCATAGTGATTAACCAAACCTTTCATCATGCTGAAGAATGTTAATTTAAACAACAACAACCTAAGTCCTGTATACCTCCCTGCATAATCCTCAGTGATTTGAAACTTCCAGCTGCAGCTGTATAAATTACCAGCTCTGGACTGGGAGGATTTAGGATGTGGTAGTGTAGTTGCTTCCTGGAGTGCTCCAAAAAGTACATGTGCCAAGACTGGACGTGGGAGCGGCAGCTTTTTAATGATATTGTCAGCATGCTTTCTTGGGTAGGAGGAGTGTTCTGAGACCTTAGTTTAAAAAGCACTTAGGACATTTCCTTTAAAGTGGCTTTTGCCACCCCAAAGTTCTGCCACCACCTGTCACTGTGCCCGTGTCACATGTCCCCCGAGCTGACGTTGCGCTGTGTGGGTCACTGCCAAAGGTGCCAGCACAGCTGGTTCCCACTTTCTTGGAAGAGCTTCCCAGGGAGGGTGCAGTTGCTGATGTTTACAATGCTCAGCAGCATGTCCACTATGGTGCATGGAAGCTTAAAAAGAGGGGGAAGGGAAGGGAAGGGAGGATGTCAGTTCTAGGTCAGCTGCCTTTAAAATTTATGCCTGCCTACTGCAATGCAAGCAAAATAGGAGCAGAAGGAATGCATTATTTTGCTGCCTAGGATATCGGCCCTGGACCCAGAGGGTAGGTTGAGCAAGTGCAAGGCAGTGGGAAACAATGGTGAAGCAAATTAGCTCACGTCAGCATGGGAGAGTGGTGTGGGAGCAGTTCAACTACTGTAAATTGCTGCGTTAGAGGGTGTACAAAATAGTATGTTGCAACTCTGCACAGGTGTTATCAGTGTTACTACTTACTAATATTCTGAACCCAGCAAGGGTAGAGCTGGTGCAATAAGAATTCCATAAAATGGCATTGATTTTGCAATGTTGTTTTGCCATGGCAACTACAGTGACAAGAGCTGAGTGTATGCTATACACAAGATGTAACTGTGGAAAAACACCTCTTCCTTTAATAATTACTTTTTACTTTAGTTGCTTACCTCTTCTTTCTTAAGGTGAATATTGTCTTCTTAAGGTAATTCTTTTCTTTTTCCATCTCCTCTTCCTATGAAACTCTTTTCTGATGTATTTTTGTGTTACAAAGCTCCATCTACCTGTCTTTGTCTTCACCAAGTGAAAATTATGGTCTAATTTTTTTTTCCCTAGTGCTGAATACCAACTGGTATATTACCATTGATTACTTGGTTATGCCATATCTTTGGAAATAAAAAAGCTTGTCTACTTGTTTTTCCATTGGCATTAGCAAGTTACTACCTATGTAATGAGTCCTGTTCCCTTTTTTGTAAGGAGTCTTCTCTGGAAGCTGAAGTCTAGCTCTGCCTTTCTGTTTCTGTTTAGCTTCCATGGAGTGACCCCCACTGTGACTATTTAATGACAATTTATGCTGTAGTTCTACTAAGAGGTGGGTAAACACAAACCAAGTCCTTGGTAGCAAACTGCTTCTATTGTGATTAATTCAATGTATGAGAGCCTTATATTCACTTAACTCTTATGCATTAACTCTTAACTGTAAATTAGGGTAGACGATATGGTGGAGTGACTCAGTCACTCAGCTTGCTTCTAAGAGAAGGGGACAGTCTCAGACATTAGATGTCTTTGATCCCTTTCATTCAAAGTATTTAGCTGGCACTTGCACTCCCTCTCTCTTTTTAGAGCTTACCTGTAAACTGAATATTAAAAATGTGCTTCCGAGACAGCTTAAGAAACCCAGTCTGTTATCTTTTGCAGGGCAGGTAAATAGCAGTCCTTACCTCTAGCTCAGTACAGAGCTCTATATTCTGTTTTACTTGGTTACTAATGATGTGTATGCACTTTAGAAACACCACAGCTGTAAACAATTCTTACATATCCTTATCAGAACTGTCTCTGCTATAGCTGTTTGTAGAGGAAAGACAAACAGAATGGGTAAGAGCTCTGTATGTTAGGAAGATGTTGGCTTGTAGATGAACGAGCAGGGAGCACAGGGAGTGTGAGTTAGCATGATTGCACTGCACGGCTGAAAATACTAGATTGTGTTACTGCTTTCTAGCCTTTAGTTCATGTTTTGTGAAAGTCTGCTTAAAATGACCTAAAGCTTAGTTGATCTGGTCTTTCAAGTAAATCTGAAATGCTGCTTTCCTAGTTGTACAATAATGTAAGGAGGAAGCAGGAGAGTCTAAATCCTTTGGGAAAGGAGGAAATTAACCTGGGTTGGATATGGCCCAGTTACTAAATCAATTCATTACCAAAGGCCTTTGATAAGGGTAATGATATACCACTATCTAATGGAAATGAGGTTGCATTAACAGCCTTATTTTGACTTCTAAGTGAAAGTTGTCATCCTGTGTGTGCCTCAGGAGTCACTGTGTGTGCAGGTCTAGGTGACATTGTGAGCTGATGTCACTGAGCTAGAATCAGCTCAAAGGAGCCAAGGGTAAGTAGTGCGCTGGGGCACCAAGGAGAAGAGCTGCTGCTCTAAGCTCTATGAGGAGCTGCTCACTGCAGCAGAGTAGGGAGGTGAGACTAGTTGGCTGAAGGATGGCTGACGTTTAAATGCTCAATAAAGAGCTTTTGTTAAAGGCAAGGGAGCACTGAAAACAAGTTGAAATCTTAGGAACTTTACCCCTGCTAATGTTTGTTTCCTCTGAAACATTGGAAGTGTGGAGAGAGAAAGTTGGTGAAGATACAGTGATGTCCATGGTGCTCAAGTCCTAAGTGAAACTGAGAACTTTTTCAGGGATGTGCCCAGAGTGTTATACTCGATTTAACCTGATAAGTAGATTCAGACTTGCAAAGAAACTTCCTTCCAGGCTATGGTTGCAAGAACTGTTAGACTTGATAAGTCTTCCTATTGATGTAGAAGATTAGTCCCTAGGATCATTTCACATGCATCCCTGCAACCTCAGGTGATATGTTTAAGGTATTTAAGATACTGGTGATGACAGATCTTTACCTGCCTTACTGTAGCACAATGTAATTTTTGTGGTTTCACATCTCATCTTGTAGAGTTTCCTGGTGGACAGTGGGGTGACTTTTTGAGGTGGAGCATGTGAAGTGTTTGACTAGCAATCAAGTCCAGGATTGTCTTTGAGTAGGTGGGACTGGATGATGATGCGGCATCCCTACATGATTTCATTATCAACTTAAAGGAATCTATGACAGGGCTGTTATTCCCACTTTTCTCCCTTTCTGTGGCATTTCAGTTTTTGAGTTTTAATGTTTCCTTTGCACAAGCCAATTCAGCCTTTCAAGTCTGAATTGACTGAGAAATAATAATTTTTTTTCGTTCTCAAAGCCTAAGCTTTAATTTGGATTGGTGAACTGCTGTGGCTTATCTTGCAGCTGCCTGGAGCAGCCCCACTGGCAGTGATGCTGTGGGACTGGACTGCACAGGAGGCCTTCCTCATTCAGACACTGGTGGTTGGTTCAGTGTGTGTGATCCAGGAGAGTGCCCCTGTAATTCTGGCTGGGAGCTGGTACAAAGCAGGGCTATACTCCTGAAATTGTTCCCATAAGAGGGAGATTTTCCATGCCTGTTGTTACTGTTCAGCTTTGCCGTGAAGTCTTCAATATCTGTTCCTTTATCTGTTTATAGAGAGGTGTGGAAGCAAATACAAACTGATCTTTATTTTACACAGCAGCTGAGCAGGAAATGCATTGGACAGACAAAAAACCAGTGAGAAGTGTAGTTGAAATGAAACCTGTTTTCACTAGTTATGCTACTTAGAGTACTTTAGTCACATAGGTGAATAACAGATTTGATGCTAGTTTAAAAAGCAAAGGATTAAATAAAGAGGTGCTATGTAAAAAATTCAGTAAGGGTGACTACACAAGATAAGCATTAGATATCTTATTGAATAGTTCCAATGAGGAATTTTAGAAAATGTTCTAATAAAGTTTCTAAGCCTCAGTAATCTGTTTTTAGGATATCCACTGTCATCTAGCAGGGGCAGTGTTTATAAGCAATATTATCAAAGAGGAAAAAGCCATATAATTTTAAGCAGGATGTAGCAAACTTGCATGTGAGATGAATCTCTCACAAACTGGGCTGGATGGTTGAGAGAAGGCATAAATATGGAAAAGGTGACAGAAACTTTTCTCAGCAAAATTCATAACAACAGGTGACACCCAGCTGAAGTTTAAAACTTTGTTGCAGAACATGGGTGAGTAATCCATGTAATATAATAGGCAGTTTGTAGTTGCTTGCCGTGTGACATAAGGGAGTAATGTAGTTAAAATAACTGCAATTATGTAACACACAGCCTTGGGAAATAGGAAGGGCAGAGCTGGTATTTCCCAGGTAAATCTTAAGATACCATCTGCGAAATGTCCTAATTTAATTACCTTCTGAACTTCAAGAGCAGAATTAACAACAGTATACAAAGTGATTCTGAAACATGAAAGTTTCATAATTATGCCTGAATATGTAAGCCAGTATTACTGCCATTTCTTAAGCTATAATTTTGAAATCAGACCTGCATGTGTCAATGTTGCTGTAGCCTCTCCCCCTCTTCCACTGGGGTCTGCAGGGTGGGTGATCCTCCAGTCATCACTGGGCTAGGTGTGATACTCCAGAAGCTTTGTTTTTGAGACCCATCCTGGGTGGAAATTAGACCACTGAATTCTGCCCTGGGTTGTCATAATCTCCAGACATTTTCTAAAGGATCACTGTAAAAGTATCTTGTCTGTCTTTTTAGAAATAAGCTTTTTTCTCTAATATTTATTTTTAATGTTAAGTGTTTTAAGTTCATGTGAATTGAAAATTCTTTTTTTGGAGTGACACAGCTTATATTAGGTTGTTTCATTCTGAGGGATTTTTTTGTTTGTTTGTTTTTTGTGATGTTCTTTTATGTGCTTATTTTGTTTAGTAGCCATTAACATAAAACAATTTTTGTAAAATTTCTATTTAAAAGCAAATCTTGATATCTGTTTTATTATTTAAAAACTATGTAGGGGGAATAAATGAGCATAAAGAATGGCAAATATATTTCATGCGGGTTAACCAAAGGAATGTGAGAAACTTCTTGTTCTCATTTAAAAATTAGGAATATTTGAGGCATACCAGTAATTCCCATTACAAAAATCACTAATAGTTTTGTGAGCTAAGTGAACTTGAGCACTTCCAACAGCTTGTTTCCTTACCACTTCTCATCATCAGACATTCTCATATGATTTGCTGTAGTATTTGTGGCATTTCTGTTGGCGTAAACAATCTTATCTGCCATTATGTCTCCAGTAAAGGTAATGGTACAACCTGGAACTGGTTCTGCCGAGCTGTATGCCTTAGCTGAGCTGCAGTTAGTGGGCTCTTCCAGCTGTCTGCTGAGCTGCAGGCAACCAGAGCACAGCAGATTACTTTGCTCTTTTATACAAAACTTTTCCTCCTTTGCCTCCCTTATATCTCCTTTTCTTACAGTGGTGGAGGCACATTTGTTTAAAGATATCTTCAGAAATTATGCTGCTACACTGACTTGACACAGTATAATTTCCATTGACAAAAAGAAAAGTAGTGCTTATTTCTTTTGAAGAGCTGAATCTCTTGCATATGTTTTTAGGTGGTTTTGAGAGTTGTTTTCCAATTGCATGTGTTTGAGAGGACTGTCTCTCTTATTTAGAACTTTTCAAGCTGGCCAGACTACTTATATTACTGTATTTTTGAGTTTATGTAAATTGTTTGCAATATATATTTTAAAATGACCCAATTTTGAAAATGACTCTGCTTGTGTTACCTAATTTTGAGAGAGTTTGCTACCAACTGGACAATCTATTGTGCATTTTAATGGCATTTTTAAATTTTGATATGAGCAGAAAGGGGAAGATTGGAAATAAAAGTGCTGACGTACTGACTCTGTAAGTACATTAGCAGGTAGATAAACCAAATGTATATTTTCCTGGCAGAACTACGGCTACACAAATGCATAATGTTTATAGTTTGAACAACTAAAACTGTGTATTTACAAATGGCCTTCTCTGGCTCCAACTCTTTGACCTCTTAGGTGAACTCTTTTCAGTCTCTTAGAAGATAATTTCTGTAGACTACTGCCAAACATTTTGGAAGATTGCATTATGGTCAAAGCATTATCAGTTTACTGCTTAACAACACAGTTGTACTATTAAAACCAGTCTTTCAGAAATGGTTTGGTTTCTTTGGTGAAGCACAAGTTAGTTGTTTATCTTGCATGAAGGTATGTGATTTCCTTTTTATTTTCCACTCTTCCATTAAAAAAAGCAGGCCTTGATCATATTATTTTCCAATGTGTATGAATATGTGTGAACTAAGTGTAACAAGGAAAGACAAAATATTTTTCATGCTGCCATTAACTCTCCTTTTGTAGGTGGTAAACAAAAAAATATCCTGAGAACCTAACATTAACATTCTTCTGTTCACAGGAGTGGATTTATGAAGGAAAACTGTGTAGCTAGGTTAGAAAATAGGTAGAATTGTAAAGCAAATTGAAAGCGAAATAGTAATGTCATATATAAAAGTTGGTTTTAAATAAACCTTATGACTGTAGAAAGTTCTGAACAGCACTGTCTTTCTTGCAGACATTATTTCTTAAAGTAATTGGAGTTAACTTACTGTATTTTGCTTACCTTTAGATTCAGATCAGTCACTATTCAGTGGTGAGGCTGGGGCTGCTTTCTGTGTAAATCCTTCTCTGTTTGCTGAACTTATCCTTCTCTGAGTTACTGAAATCCAGCGTTACTGAGCTCCAGAAACTTTCAGAAAAAGTTTGCTAACTGTGGTGGAGTTGTTTCTTGCTTGACTATGAACAGAAAAGATATCTTGAAGGCTGAGAGCCTCTGCTGTCTAAACTTTTGAGTACTTTTAAAGGAAGAGGAGCTGTAAGTGCTGGGATCAGGAAGAGTTAGGACAAATCCCTCACCATCAGTATGGCGAGGGCCAGTTTCACTATTTTCATCATCTGCCTTTCTACTAGAGCTAGAAGAAATCTATTGGAAATAGTCAGATTTCAGATAAAAGTCCTGCATTTGGCCTCAATGCCTAGCAGGCATGAGTTGCATTTAAATGCTGACAGCACATTTGTCTGACTTCTGAATCAAAAACTAAAGTGGAGGAGTCAAGTGGGTAAATGTAAAGAATTGTCTATTTGTGAGTTTGCAGTTGTTGAATGACAGCTGTAAGAGGGTGTCATGATCAACACCCCAAGCCCATTGTAGTGGGTTGACCCTGTCTGGGTGCCACATGCCCACCAAAGCCTCTCTCTCACTCCCCTTCACAGCTGGACAGGGGAGAAAAAATACAACAAAGGGTTCATGGGTTAAGATAAGGATTGGGAAAGATCACTCACCAAATAACATCACAGGCAGAACATACTTGAATTAAAGGTAAATTACTAACTAAATCAGAGCATGACAATGAGAAGTAAGATGACACCTGAAAACACCTTAGCCCTACCCCTCCCTCCTTCCCAGCTCTGCCTCCTCTCCCCATGAGTGGTGCAGGGACGTGGGAAAGGGGGGTTGTGGTGAGTTCATCACGTATCCCTGCCGCTGCTCAGGGAGAGGAGTCCTTCCCCTGCTCAAGCATGGAGTCTCCCCCATGGGAGAACTTCTCCAGAACTTCTCAGTGAACTTCTCCAGTGTGAGTCCATCCTATGGGCAACAGTTCTCCATGAGCTGCTGCAATGTCAGTCACTCTTTCATGGGGTGCAGTCCTTCAGCCACAGCCTACTCCAGCGTGGCCTTCTCTCTCCATGGGTTCACAGCCTTGTCTCAGGCATCCACCTGCTCTGGCCTGGGTCTCCTCCAGGGGTTGCAGGTGGATCTCTGCGTTCCAGGGGCTGCAGGGCCACAGCCGCTCCCCATGTCTGCACCAGGGGCTGCAGGGGGCCCTCAGCTCTGGCCCCTGGAGCACCTCCTGCCCTTCCTTCTGTGCTGGCTTGGGTGTCTGTGAGGCTGTTCCCTCTGCGCTTCTCTGGTGGCAATTACAACTGCACAAACATTGGGTGTTTTTTTTTCTTCTTACATCTGTTACTACAGAGGCATTGCCACAATTTTTAATTTCTAATTGGCCCAGCCTTAGCCAGTGGCACATACATCTTTGAAACCACCAGAGACTGGCTCTGTTGGACACTGAGGAAACTTCTCAGGCTCTCACAGAAGCCACCCTGTAGCCCCACCACCACCAAAGCCTGGCTATGCAAACCAAATACACTGATACTATATGGCAATTGTTTTAGTGCCAGAATCTACACGGAATTTTCTGGATTCTTAAGAGCATGTCTTGAAGCAGATTTCTTGTTTAACTTTAGTCTTGGTCAGCATGTTGAGCTAGCCAGTCTGAGTTCCAGTAATGCAAGGGTGGGAAAACTGGGTGGCAGTGAAATCAGGAAGCTACTTTTCTTACCAAAGAACCAGTTAAATATAATACAATTATTTGTACTCAGTGAATATATTTGTTGAAAAATTGAGCCATGCTCTGTGCAAGATTTCTGTGGGCTTTGGCAGAATTCTTTTATAATCACTGCGTGAAGTACAGTTCAGTTTGCCATGCTTTTTCTCTTGACATACTGTTCTCATGTGTCTGAAACTGAAAGAATACTGGATTAAAAGGATAATTTATTGTAATCAGTCTAGCAATTTAATACAATAGTTATTTATAAAGTAAACATTTTTAATGGTTCCTCCCCAGCATGATTTATGGCTGAATTGCTTGGCTGTCACAGTTGAGCACTCTGAAGTACCTGGTGTTCAGGACAGGGTTGGATTTATGTGTGTTTGATATCATCCATAGTTGGCTTATGGAGCAAGGTGACAAAAATATTTATAATTTGCCTCTAACCATAAAATGCTTTCTCTCATGTGATTGCTAGTGTCAAACGCAAGAGTGCTCCTTATGCTTCCATTAGTAAAGAAGGGGATGCCCCTTACTTCTTGTTTTGTCAGCACCTTAATCAGCATAGAGTGCTGAAGCAAATATTGTAATATGAATACAGGATGCATGAAAATGCTCAGTGTGAAGGCAGTGACATTGAATTGGGAAATGCTGATGCTGGAGGATGATATTTCTAGAAAATGTGAACTTAAAAGAGACTTGCAGAGGAAGTATTTTCCAAACCTGAAATTGGTGATGGTTTCAGATATTCAGAGACACAGGACAGAAGTGCAACCAGGAAAACAAGTGGGCAACAAAATGAGAATGGAGATGAAATAGATCAGTTGGACTCTAATGGAGGCAGGCTTGTCTGTGTTGCATCTTGCAATGAAGGGTGAGTGTAGTGGCTAAAAATTCCTGTGAAATGGCAGTGAACAGGATGTACTTGCAGAAGTGGAAATAAGGGTGGAATTGTTTTTCTGGACTGTTAAGGTGATGATAAATGAGAAGATGATAGTGGGGAGATCTGAGGAGAGCAATGCATTACCATCATGAGGGAAGAACTGGCTCTCTCAACTTGTAGCTGGCTTAGCTGGAGGAGATGCAGAAGGGTTGCCAGAGAAAGGGAGCTGGTTATCAAGATGTGCTGCAGTCTGAAATAATAAATAAATACTACTAATAAAGGTGAATACAGTGTGAAGATTGTGCAGAGGTATTGAGAGAATTCATATGGTAAAGTGAGACAGTGAGTGGGGTACGAGAAAAACATCATCAAATGTGCTGGGATTTTTAAAAGTTATTTTCTAATGGAAATGAGGCAAGGGAAGGGCTGATGAGTGCTTGATTGTGGAGCAAAAATCAGTATTCATATAAGAATACTTCTCTGAAAAGTTTTACATAAGTAGGAGGTACTGCATGCAAAGTGGATGTGCTGGATAATTTTTTGGTTAATGGTGCTGCCGTTGGTACTATGACATTCCATGATTCTGGTGTGGAAACAGTTGATTCATCGGAGTGGGATTTGCATACTAATTATAACATGGCTAATTATTGTATTTAAAAGGAGTATGCTGACATATTGGTACCTTTTCTCCTTCCCACATACTTAGAAATACTTATTATTTAGAATTTTTTTTCCAATAGTAAATATTGCAAAGCTGAACTTCCTCATATATCAGCAGCTTGGACTTTTAAGTGGAGATGGTGATAAAAAATAATTTAAGCATCTGTTGCTTATTCATATTTACCTCTTAACTGTAATGGTTAACCACAGCATAGTTTCTTGAGATAACACTTTATGGCACGGAAGCACCTGGTTTGTATGCAGAGATTGCAAAATCATATTGTTGTGCATAACAGCTCTGCTATAAATTAGACCCAAGGATAGTGGGATGTGGCCAGCTAATGCTTCCTGGTCTGTATTTCACATATGGTGCTCTGTTAGTCTCTTCTTTTTTTTACCACTCTGTTTCCTGAAAATCTTTCCCAAAAAACTTTATTAGTCTGTCTTTATTGATAAAAATCTGTATTTCTGTTTTGTCTTGTTTTCTGCAGGCAGCATCATAAAAATCAAGTGAAAATGGCCTTTAGCAATCTGACATCAAAGGCTATACTACTGTATGATGAATGGATTAAAGATGCCGGTGAGTCATTTAAATCTAAAACTTACTAACTCCCAATAATTTTGAATAGCAATGTGTAGCTATGCTAGGTGTGCTGTTTATCAACTTAGAAGTAGCTTTGTCATCCTGTGAATATTTGTAAGACTTGCCAGGTTACCTATTAACACGACAGTGTAGTTTCTGCATTTTAAAATAGGAAGTAAACAAAACTCAGGTAGTTTATGGAATTAAAGTCAGAGTAAATAAAGTGCAGATAGTGATTCTCCTGTCAGTGTCTCTGGTTGCCTGAATATATAGTTTAAGTTTTTCCTATGGTGCTGAATGTATAGTTTCAACTCTCTTTCGTTACCAAACAATTGCATTTTTTCGGTTAATTAGTGCACATTGCGTCTTGCATTTTGTTTTTGCAAAGTGAAAAAAAGAACCCAAGCCCTGATAAGTGTCAGTATTTTGAAATTAATCCTCAAAGTAATTAACTCTGTCACAGTGGTAATTTGAAAAGGGATGTTTGTCTCTCGTTGCAGTTAGTAAGGGATATTAATGGCACTTTTATTTTATGCTGCCACTCTCTTATTCTGTTTGCTTACCAAAAGCTGATAGAGAAGACCTCAATTTTGGGGTTAAGACCCATCACTCTCAGTGTGTCTCACTGTGGTAGACAGATAGTGACAGGGATTAGCTAATTGCTGGAAAAAAAATTGAGAAGTGGTTAAGGCTAGGTATATATGATTACTGATTTATCTTTTCTAGCATAGCTGAGCACCACTTTGCTTGTTCTGTGAAAGCACAGCCTGCAAGTGAGCAGGGAGTTTAATTTGTGTGACTCATGGGATGAAGTGGATTGGGAGGGAGTGAGCATTTCTGTTGCAGTGTCCATGACTCCAGAACCTGAGTTGTGTCCATGCCCAACAGTGCTTGTATTTGGCATTTTGTATCATAGTGTTAGTGGTGGAATGTGGTTTTCTCAGGATCAGGCTGGGAAGAACAGCAGGAAATGTTTGGTAGGAGCAGAGCAAGGGTGAATACAACAAAAACAGTCAGCTGTGAAGAGATGGTGGTTCTCCTGCAGCATACACAAGCAGATTCCTCATGCCGTGGGTCACAGTCCTCCTTGGTCTGTGGGCAGCAGCACTGGCACATCGCAAGCTGTGAGCAGCATTGTAATATGCTCTCCTCCTCAATCTGTTTTTACACTTCCAGTGGCTGTTAACCACATCAGAAGGTCTCATGGGTGAAAGGTTGCTTGAATGCTGTGGGTTGAAAATTCGCTGACTTGAAACATTTGGCTATGAATTAAGCACTTTACAAAAATAACACTAGTATAATTTTACCCTTAAAATACTGCAGCAAACCATGAAAACAACAGAAAGCAATCAGTAGTTAAGTTTGGGATCATTCTGAGCCAAATCTTCCAAAGGTCAGTGTAAAGAAAATTAAAGAAAATAAAAATTACATGAGGTTTGTGTAAGTTATGTTCTCTACTTATGGAGAAATGTGGCAGTCTTTGGTGATCTGGGACTCTGTGATGAACTACAGAAGGGTGTAGTGAAATCATGGTGATGCTCACATGAAATACCTGCCGGCCTCATCTGCAGGCAGAGGGAGTGGGGTGTGCTTGGGAGGAGGTGCCTCTGCAATACAGCTCTCTGGCATAACTGTGGAATAACTTGCAACATTTGCTTGTTGTATTATAACTTTCTTGTCATATGAAAGTGTGTGCTTTGTTGTGCTATAATGACAGAAAATCATGTCACTCGTGAGTCTGTGTCTCCTTTTCATTATATGTGAAGAAAGAAGCGCTGAGTCCTACATGGGTTAAATCATGTTATTCAGTCAGCATGGATTTGAGGTGAATGGACTCTGAAATGTGATCAGTGACAGAAAAACCTAGACCATCAGGAATTAAATACTTTTCTGTAGCTGTCTTAGTAAGTACTGTAGAGCTCTGATTTTTTTTTCTCCCTCTACCCCCTCTAGATCCAAGACTGGAAGGCTGGCCACTCATGTCTTCACCTTTTCCAACAACTTTTATCATTGGAACCTACGTTTATTTTGTCACTTCCTTGGGACCCAAACTCATGGAAAATAAAAAACCTTTTGAACTGAGGCAGATCATGACATTTTATAATTTTAGCGTGGTAGCCCTCTCTTTATATATGACTTATGAAGTAAGTACTATGTTTGTAATGTGTTTATATATTTCATGTCTTAACAACTAACTTTTAATAAATTTATTAATATAATTCCTACACTGCAATTCTCAAAAAAATGTTATTGTCATGGCAGTAATTATCATCCTCCAAGCTGTATGCTAAACTTGTAATTCTTGGAAAAAGAGAATAAGTCATACCCAGAAAGAGAGAACAGGAAACATTTTGTGTTATTATATATAATTTAAAAAGTTTAAAGTTTTCATCATTTAAATTCTTTGTACTGTATCAGGAAAAGCAGACAATATGCTTTTCTTAGTATTTTGTAATTGTTTCTGTCCTCTAGGTGATAATGTGACAACCTGCCCTTAAGGGAAGGAACAAAAACTGATATTTCAAATACTGTATAGAGTGTGTCTACTATGAAATAATCTTCAGTTAGATCTGCCTTTTAAATGACAGAAATCAATGACAGAAGTTAACAAAATCTAATTGAAGGCATTTTTGTCCTTTAAATGAAGAAACAAAACCCCTCTGAACAAAAAACCTCTAACCTCTGCCACCTGCTTTCCCCCACCAAGCCCAAATTATTAGTATCTTTAACACTGCTTTTCCCCACAACCCCAAAATAGCAAATTCTCTTTTTGTTTTCAAAAGCAATGTTGAGATTTTGCTGCTGTTGGGCTTTATTTGTTTGTTGGGATTTGGTGGGCTTTGGTGGGGTTTTTTGAAGTGTAGCTATTTGTTGATAGTATTGTGTGAATGACAGCCTTACACATTTGCTTGGTGAAGCACCACTGTGCTGGTACTGACGCTGTGTGTGACTCTCAGGCCATGTGGCTATTTCAGGCTTGGCAAACTAGTAATAAAAAGCTGTCAGATTTTTTATTGTGCCAAATTGGCAGGATATGTTCCTGTTAGCTTAATTTGCATGAATCTTATCATGAGTTACAGTGAACTACCTGACATTTCTTCCAAGCTCTCTAAAGGCACTGCAGCAGCAGCTATTTTGTGTCATGACTTCATGAAAGGTGGTGGGCAAGATGAACACTTTTGCTATTTAGACAATTTTTTGGAATTTAGTTCCAAGTTTCGTTTTGGTTATAAACCTCAGAAGCAAACAAAAAAAGAAACCCACCAAAAACCCCACAAAGAAACAATAAAAGAAAAAAATTAAACTTCTATTAGTGTCTGACCCTGGCACAGTATTCAAAAAGTCTGCTGTCAAGATTTTCATGTTACAATTTCATGAAAGTGTGCATGGACAGAGTGTAACCAATTGAACATCTGCTATTGTCTGGTGGTCAGCAAGAAGCTAATTATTCCCCTTTTTGGAACCAAGTCATTTGGTGGGTGTTCTAGTGCTGCTGTTCTAAAGAAACCTGGTTTTTTTTAAGCAATCAGTTCTTCCACAATCAGGAAGTTAAATGGGCTAAAGCCTGCTTCAGTTAGGAGTGGTGAAGCTCTTACCATCCATGAGTGGATGATAATAATGGGAAACATCATGAAGGTATAAAATACAATACAGATGTCATAGTGGCTGGCAGTAGAATAAGCCAACTATAATACTAATATTGTTGCCCTTGTCCAAACTTTAATATATTCCAAGGGAAAAGATTATATTATATTTGGTACATATAGTCCTTTGGTCATGTGCTCTCAGTTGTAGCTTCTCGGCACTCATATGAGTGGAAAACTAACTGAACCATGAAGTTTAACTAAGCAAAATTTTAGAGACTATGGTATTAAATATACATCATGCATATTGATTTGTTCCTTGTCTTTAATGATAATTAGCAATGGCTTTCTGTTGTGCTGGTTTTGTTAGAGTATTAAGATGCTGTGTTGTATTCCTTTTTGTATTAAGATAGTTAGCTGTGATAGCAATTTTAAAAAGAATTATATTTGGTTTTGTGGTCTTACTTACACAGAAAGTTGTTTTTTAACACTGGTTTTGAGACGCATCTCTTTCTTCTCTTCAGTTACTAAAGCTGAAATAATGGGTGTAGGAAGAAAATTCTTGTCTATGGGTGTGGTCCTGGAATTAGAAATTCATTAATCTGCAGCAGCAAAGGATTTTTGTGGTAGCTATTCCACACACAGGTAGATGATTGACGAAGTTGCTGATTTAAGGTGTTTTTAATATTGTTTTTCCCCTCCTGCTTAGTGATTGCAAAAGTAATCCAAAATTAATGAATTTCTCAAAAGATGTAAAGTTAATCTTTGCCCTTTTTTTCTCCAGTTTCTTATGTCAGGCTGGGCCACAGGATACTCATTCCGGTGCGATATTGTTGACTACTCGAGGTCACCAACAGCTCTAAGAGTAAGTTGCCAAAGACAAAGGCGAACTGTTATCATAGAACAATAGACTGGTTTGGGGTGGAAGTGACCTTGGGGATCATCTAGTTCCAATGCCCCTGATATGAGCAAGGACAACTTCCACTAGACCAAGTTGTTCAAAGTAGTGTGTTATACATTTACTTTAGTTTTAGAAATGCTTTTTGAACAGCCTGCTTTTTGAATGCACTGTTGTAGAGTGGAATGCACTAAATGGAAATACCCTCTTGTATAATGCAGAGCAAGTGAGTTAACTGGAGGAATGGTTGGAGAAAGAAAGAGGCAAGGAATTCATTGGCTTGTTTTTGTTGGTTCTAAAATTCCTTTAAGTTTAAAGAAAAAATAGTCAAACTATACATTTAAATATTTCTATCAGACTTGGAACATCACTTGGCCCAATACTTTCCTTTATATAGGTACTCATTTGTCCTGCTATGACTTTTATGGTTTGACAATTTGATTTTTATTCTTGCAGATGGTGCGAACTTGTTGGCTTTACTTCTTTTCCAAGTTCATTGAATTATTAGACACTGTAAGTATTTGTAGCCTAATAAAAGAGGTGATTGTGTTTTCTTTTCACAGCAGAAGAACTGGTACTGTTCAGAGTTTAGGATATAAGTTGCTTTTTATTTAATCCTCCAATCTTCAATTATTAGAATACCATCACAATGTTTACCCCTCTTGTCTCTTTGTATCTCATTGTCTTTTTAACACTGTTCTTCCTTCATTATCAGGAAAAATGTTAATGAGGGAACAACAATATTTAGGAAGTCTGGATAACTTGTCTAACAGCTGAGTACACTGATCTGTTATGCTTGTCTCAACACTGCAGATATAAACCAGTTGATCATGCTGAATATTTTTTCACATCATCTTCAGATTTTATCTTCCCCATTCATATCATCAGCAGCTCTGAATGCAGGACAAAATTGCCATACCTACTTGCTCTAAATTCCTGAGATTGTCTTGAGTGTTGTGATTATAGAGATGTTTGATGTGAGGCTGGCACTCTAACCTGTTCCAAGCAAAGTCTGAGCAGCAATGCATTGAAGCAGAATGCAGACCTTGCTCAGCACCAGCAGCCATTTTCCCACGACTGGCACCAGATAGGACTGACTGAGGTATTTTCAAAACAGCTTCTGAGTATTGGAATTAGCTGCAGTTTTTGCTCTCTTGTTTGAGATGCAATAGTGATGGTTCAGGAGCTGACTCATAAGCAGTGAGGATGTTCTACATCCTCTGAGCAAAGCTGGCCATCTGACTTTTCATCTGCAAATGTTCATGATTCAACACTGGGAGATCTTACTGACTAAACCAAATGGAATGGTAATGGAAGTGTCTGGAATGCTAAAACTGGAAAATCCCGACAGGTATATTCCTCTATTTGCCTTTATTCCCCACAGGTTGTAGTGCTCCTTTTTAATTAGTCACAAGCCTAATTTTTAAAAAAAATATTGTTTTGTTTGAATACAGACAACTAGGCACTTGTTTCTCATCAGCTTTTTTGTTTTATTGCAAAGGTAAATTCTTAGCTGTATTTAAATCAGCTGATTCCAAATGTTTTCTCTGGCACACCAGACTTTTCTTCTGTGTTTGTTTGCTTGCCGTCTGATACTACCCTTTCCATGACCTGATTTCTTATACTTTTTTTTGCTGTCTTCCCTTAACATTTCCCTTGATGCCTGCAGTTTAAAATGGAGCCTGTCAATATCATTTAAGAATACCTACATATATTTTGTACAATTTTAATGTTTTCCAATGGTAGCTAAGTCAGAGTTCATAATAAAGTGCTATTTCTCTAACATAGTTTTTTCTACTGTTAGTCCTTCAGGTAATTTTCTCAAATGGCCTTTCATTAATGGTTCAGGGGCTTAAAATCTGATGCTTGTAGAGACTTCTCAGTCCAGGCAAAGCCATCTTACATGTTTTATTGCCCATGTAGGTGATGGCTCTACCTTTGACATTTGGTTTCAAAGCTTGCCTTGGCTTTTGACATTTCACAGGTGGATTTTACTTATTGGTTTTAAGTACTTTTGGAAGCTAGTTTGCATAGCCAGACAGTTGCTCAGTTTTCCTTTTTCTCACAACACTATAACTGTGAAGAACTTTTAAATGTACAGTGGGGAGCAACCAGCACTGATGTGTATATCTTTCTTTAAATATGTTGGACTTGATTATTTTCTGTAACATTTTGTTCATTAAAAACCTGTTTCAGATATTTTTTGTGCTGCGTAAGAAAAACAACCAAGTTACATTCCTGCATGTCTTTCATCATTCCATCATGCCATGGACCTGGTGGTTTGGAGTCAAATTTGCTGCAGGTATGGAGAGAGAGTGGAGTTTAGGTTGAAATATCTTCTGGTAGTGAAAGTTGCCTATGGTAGACAAAAAAAAGAAAGAGAATTGGAAACATCAGTGGTTTTGAATTTAGACTTCTGCAGTATTTTTTGGAACAACTGAGATCATCATAATTATTTAAATGGGTGGGGATTACTCAATTTTCCTATTTGACAGCATTTTGTTCAGTGTTGATTTCTTATGGGGAGAAGAGGTGCAGAGAAGAGAGTTGGGTACAAGCTAAAAACATTATTAGTTGAAAAAGAGAAGTCATTGAAAATGCATAAGTGCTAAGGGAGATACATGAAGTAAATAACTCTGTTGAAACTGCTTCAATGTCAGAACCCCTTCAACCCCTAAAATGTTAGAATGGAGTTGGAGGGGAGGACTACGTTCATTTTTTTTCCTGTTTGAGAAATTACTTGGTCTTTGTTGCAGTTTCTTTTACTGGCTTTAAGTAGCATGTGTGGGATTTATATACACCTGACACTTCAGCTTTCATAAAACTACAGAAATATTTTCTGGACCTTCTTTATTAAAGAAACATATCTGAATTGTTTTGAATTTAAATTCTTTCACCACTATCAGCTTACCTTCCCTTTTTCCTTTCTTGCTCACTGTGTCTTTGCATGCATTTTCCTATGCCACATTACCAGTGTGCACCACTAATAAATACAACTTGCCATGAGAATACTCTGAAAAGCACAGAGTGGAGAAATGCACAGGCATTTATGAATCCGTTTCTGGAACAGCTTAGGGTTTTTTAGGAGTTTCTACTGAGAAATAGTGGGGTTTCATACATGTTTACCTAGAAATATGTTTTGTGGGGTTTTTTCTTTTTTTGTCCCAGAACATTTGTGATGAATTGATGAAGCAGTTATTCCATTGCTTTTCAGTCTGATCTGTTAGTGTCTATTTTATGTCTGTTTTTTTTCTGGAGTGGTCCAGAAAGCAGTCTACAAAATTTGTACATCTTTTGAACTTTTCCAGCGTGCAGCTTTTCCTTGTGTATAAATGGATATACCTCTGTTGTATTTGTTAATTATTTCTGTTATTAGGAAAGTGCTGAATTGATTACATATTTCTCAAATCTAGCTGAGTGACTGGTATTAAGTTAATAATAAAACTGTGAATGGTTGTCTTAGCATACACCCCAGTGTGTTTATAGGTCTGCAGAGGGAAACCTGCAGCAAATAACAGTTTCTCCTCTTCAACCTTGAAAATTTTCCACTTATAGGTGATTAACTTTCTCCTTTTTATCTGGACGTTGGATCAGTATACCAGCTACAGGCTTCTGATTTTGCATCGGATTCAAATTTCCCATGTGATAATTTGACAAATACTTTCAGCAAAGTGTGTAAGAATTGTTTTGTCCCCTGCTAGTAATAGTCCCTCACATTTATGCAGAGCTGTGTGTATTCCAAAAACTCTGTTGCTTATCTTTACATTTATCTTTCCAAATACTCTTGTTTGATAAGTTTAATATTTTTTCCAAGAATTTCAGTACTGCTGATGTTTACTTTGTATTCAGTTTCATCAGTGCTTGTCCTAAACAGCAGCATCTGTAAAGTTTTCAACCTGTTTGTAAACCACCAACATTTATGGATGGAGTTGCTATTTTATCTCTGATTTGATATAAATAGAGAATTATAAAATGATGCTTAGTGTTATTTTTTGGAGCATATTTTTCTACTGTTGTGTAGGTTCCTTTTTTCTCTCTAGCTATTTATTTTTTCTTCTGCATTTTCACTGCACAAGCCAAAAAAAGTATGTATATTTGAACTGTAAGAACATTCAAATTATTTTTAAAAATACAAATAGCTAAGTTTCAAAGAAAGTTTTCAATCACAGCTGGAGGAGTTATGCCTTCTCAAGCTGGAAGATTAGTGTGAGCTACTAAAAACACAAAATATGTTTTATTTTTAATTGGAATGATTCTAAATGGGAAAATGGCACTCTTTTTCTCACTAAATGTCTCCTTTTATGTCATCTTGTTTTCTTTTTGATGATCATTGTTTTCATGTGCATGTTTCTTTTAAAAATACTTTGCTGTCTGCTGCTTCTTGGATCATTTTTACCCCTAATTTCTTGCATTCATTAAAATAAAGCTACTTTGAGCAGGATCATGTAACTCCATGGTTAATCCAATGAAAAAGGAAGTATTTCCTTACTTGTTCTTTGAAATGCTCGTGTGTTAATGGTTTCTCATAAATTTATCCCAGAATGGGCCCTACATAAGTTTCCCTTTCACTGTTAGTATGTTTTGAGATTGACAATGGATCTGTGAGACACTTGTCCATGATTATGAAAACTTACTGTCTGAAACTGTATTTCATTCCCTGTGAATCTACAAATCTGTATCGAGAAGAGACTTATTACTTATCCTCTACAACTTTTTGAAGTTCATAATGATGTCTAGAAATGAGGCAAAAACCAGGAGGAATGCTTTCTACCTGTATCTCTATCAAATATAGGTTTTAATAAAAATAATACAAAAATTAACCAAAAGAACAAAAAATTCCACTAAAATGTTTTTACATGTTATTAGATCAGCTGGGTTTTACTGCTGTTTTGGGAATGCTTAGATAATCCTTTTACAAAAGGATTATTTACAAAAAGGATTTACAAAAAGGATTTACAAAGGATTATTTACAAAAAACTGATGTGATCCATCAGAACTGGTATCAATGCAATTCAGGTAAAGTACCTTGAGGGTTAGTCAAAGTCTAGGTTTTGTGGTACATGTTTTTCATACCCTGGCTCAAGACAACCTGCTAGGACCTCAGTGGCTTTTTAAATATCTCCTGTATTACCTACTGTAATACCTACTACCATGTCTTGTTTTTCTACAGGTGGTTTAGGAACATTTCATGCTTTGCTGAACTGTATTGTGCATGTTGTCATGTACACTTACTATGGAATCTGTTCTTTGGGACCAGCCTATCATAAATATTTGTGGTGGAAAAAGTACATGACAACTATACAACTTGTGAGTAACTGTCTTTGACATAAACACTTCTCAAAAACCTGATTGCAGCTAACATGGATTAAAAGCAATAAATTTGTCTTTTCAGTTATGCCCATGTGTGGAGCTTACAGTTGGTATAAGATTTACTAATGTTTTAATTGAGGATAACAAAAGGTTTGAGCTCTCCACAGTAATATATCTGCCAACTTCAGCATTCACTGTAATCACAGATTTAGACAGATAAGCTTTTCAGTTATGCAGTACTTGGTAAATATATTTATAAGACTCATTGTTTGTATAAAAATTATTAAAATATAAATTAACAGCAAGAAAATACAATTAATGTACAGAATACACATGTAACTAGTAACTACATGTAACATGTAGTAAGGAAAGGGAAAAAGTCTGTAGTTACAACTTGATGTTCTTCCATAGAAAATGTTTGTGTTTAGAAAATTTACTTCTCTTTAATGGTCTCTCCAGATCATTAAAACATACCCACTCTTGCAGTGTGGGTATATTAAGTGTTTTATCCGCTTTAGGTCACTTTCAAAAGGTTACTCTTCTGAGTGCTTTTTCATGCTCACCTCATTTAATGGGTGAATTTTCAATATTCAGTTTCTGGCTAAACAAATGGCTTAGAATGAGCAAAGATGCCGATGAAGGAGGTAAAGGAGCACCCTGTCTGCTTGCACCAGGGCTGGTTTTGGTAGTATAGTTCATGTAACCATGTGCAACTCCGAACAATGTAGCCTGAATATTTATAACTTGGTCTTTTTGACCTAGAGGCACTACCAGTGGACTTTTAACTTGGAGTTCATGTGGAGTGTATTTTTGTCACATACTAGTGTGCAGGGAAGGCAGGGAAGGTGGGAATTATTGCTCCTTAACCCTGTAATGGTTACTTTATTTTCTTTTTTTTTTTTCCTGGCTAATTTTTCTAAAGGAGCCTCTCATTTGTCATGGGACAAACACTGTCTGTCTCCTTCCTTTTTATCTGAACTGGCCAGGGTAGAATCCTAATCTATTACAATCAGTTTCTTAGTTTGTCCCAGACTCTCTCTTCCTTTTTTACGTAAACCTGTTTTTCAATGGAATAATATTTTGGGGAAATGGGCTACAAAGGTGCATCTGTGTCATATTAGGAACTTGGTATTGTTGTCCCTGTTGCTCCTTGCTTTCCGCCCCCTTCACCTCTACTATCTGTTTTTCAACAAACAACCTATGCTGAAATTTTTTAAACTTCTGTAGTAAGATTGTAATTCATTTTCAAAGTACTTATTTTCTTCACCTTTTTCCTCCAGGTCCAGTTTATTATGATTACAGTCCATATAGGACAAATCTACATCATGGATGATTGTCCATACCAGTATCCAATTTTCATGTTTATTATCTGGCTTTATGGCTCCATGTTTTTAGTCTTGTTTCTCCACTTCTGGTACCATGCTTACACGAAGGGACAAAGACTGCCAAAAATGGCAAGAAATGGCATCAGCAAAGATCAGTGAAACAAATTCTTGTCTCTAAAACCAAAGAAGTGTATATGTCAATGGGGAAACTTGCACTACTTGACAATCAAGATGTTTAGGTGCGCACACTACATGGTGTATATTTTGTATGTTTTCTTCCAAAACAGAATTTGTATTTTTACCGTAAGTTATTTGGGATTCAGAACAGGGGAGTAGGGAAGAACTGCAGATCTCTGATTAAAAAAGATAGAGATCTCTATCTAGAAAATGCACAAAAATAAAGATAATTGGAAAAACTAAAATGTGTATGACAAGTACTGAGTACTTTGAACACACTTTGAGGGGGATAAAAAATACTTCACTTTTAATGTTGTAAGTTGCTAAGACTGTCAGCTGCATTTTATTATAAGAATGATTCTTCAGTAAATACTGTTTATAGAATCCAAGGCATATTAATATAGTTAATACATAAACATTGTTACATCTGTTTATAAACTGTATTAGTTTAAAGGAAGGATTGTGTTAATCTGTTAAAACATAGTGTTTCATTTGAAGATCACAGATTTTTGGATATACTGTCTTTTACTAGGAGAACTGAATTCATTTCATGTTCTACTCAGTTGAACATTATCGTAAATGTTGGAAAGCTACTAATATGGGGATTATCTGAATTGTCTTGTAGCATAGTGATCAAAACATCTTACTGATTTGTTCACTGTAGTAGCCAAATATTCTTATTATTCAATGTGCCTATGAATATACTTTAAATTGCTAGCCTGTGCTGTTTGTGAAGTGGGGCTAGGTGGATTATGGAATCTTTTAATTCAATAGCCAAAATCTTAGTAGTCAAATAAAATGTAAAAAAAAAAAATATTGATTTAATGATTTAAGCTGAAATGTTGCCTATCGTAATTGTACTGTGCTCTACTTTCTTCCATTTCCATTATCTATTGAAATACATGTCTAGAAAGAGTTTGTGTCATCTTGTTTTTTTTTGTTATTGCGTCTTGTTTTTATCAGCTGAAGGTTAGTTACTCCAGTTACCTTGTCTGGAACCAGGCAAAAAAATATGTGACATTCTCTGAGCTTCTGAAAGTGGGGCAGGCAGTGGTGACTGGACATGGCTCCATTCTCTGTAGAATTACCCAGTATGTGTTTTCCAAGGTTAGGAAGATTGTTAGGGTCACATTTGTGTAGAAATCAAAAGAATTTGCTATTTGCAAGTTGCGTTTGTACTGCATGAGTTTATTAAAGAAATTGGTGCATGCAACAGACCTGGAAATGAGGAATTAAATGTGTTTAGATTAATGTTACCATTAAAGCTACTGTTTTCTACAACACTAGAAAAAAAAGTAACTTGCAATATTTGCTTTTTACTTGATCTGATCTGTGGGATTTTCAAATACTCACGACTTTGAGGCAGATTTTAATAGCCTCCCTGTTGCATAATTCCAAGAACATAAGCTTTGTTACCTGAACACTTTCATTTTACTGATATTTACGGTGCATTGTAAATGCTAAAGGAATGTAAACTTCAGGTTGGACATGAGATGCAAATGTTTTCTTTTGAGATTACATCAAGTTTTTTAAAGCAAATAAAAAATAATTTATATTTTATCTATTCACTATTTAGTCCCTGTAGCTGTCAGCTCTCATGGCAGCTTGAAAGTAGATCTCAAAGTATTGGGACGACTTGAGATTTCAATTGCAACTCCTGAATTTTAGATGCTTGATCTTCGAATCATCAGTGTGCAGTTCCCAGCAGTTCATGTGAAGAGGTGCTCTATCACATAATCCCAAACTGCTGCGATGCTGATCAGGCACCACACCTCTCTTTGGTGGGAAATGCAGAAATACAGTCCATCCCTGATTCTAAGTCTCAAGGCTAGATAGTTCTGGGCTGTATTTATGTTCCAGGCCTCCAGTTAGGGGGGGCTTTCCTTAAGGACAGAGGCCTATTGCTGTTTTTTCAAATAGCTGGAAAGGATTTGCCAGTTTTATATGTTTTTATTTTTCTAAAATGCATATATAAAAAAAAATATTTATTACATAAGTAATGATGAACGAAGTGGGGCATTACTGATGGAGGAAGTGGAACAATTTGGTTCTTCTAGGTCTTCTTGAGCCTGTGCATTCAAATGTGTTTGGGAAATGCAGACCTTATGAGGGAAAGGCTGTAATAGCTAGTCTGTAATGAAAACTGGATAATAGTACCCTCTGCTTCTTGTGCAACGAAGCAGGCGTTACTCTCTAGCCTTGCAGATGATTTCTGTGCTGGCAGGGAAAGTCCTAGTTATGGTCTCTGATTTTGCAATCATACCTCCTTCCCTGCCCATAAATATGGATGGAGAAATGCATCCTGCAGCTGGCTGTGCAGGGATGGGTACTTGTTTGTTGGTCTGGGAGCTAGACTTGCAACTGATTTTTCAAACTTACTTGGGTTTAAATAGGAGCTGAGACTAAGCACAGTGAAAACTAAGGAGTGCTGCATGTGGACAGGTGAGGAGAAAGGAGCCAGGAAAACTACCAATTCCAGCAGCTGTACACTAGCCAAAGGCTTCCAGAGTCAGTTGTTTGAGATTAAAAACTAATAAGCAGGGGCAGAAACTGGAGATGCTAATCATTCTGTGGGCTGTCAGCAAGTGCCGTGTCAGATTGCCACTGCATAATATCTTGCACAGTGGTTTAGTCTTCTGGGAGTTATAAAGCATTTGGAGAGAGAGAATGCAGTGTTTCACAGGGAGTTGTACAGATGCAGCCTAAGAGGACGACAATGACATCAGCTGAAAACAAATCCTGTCCTCCTACACACAACGTGAGAATCACACAATCTTTATCTGAACCTAAAAACTGTGCATCTCACATACTTAAGTGTATACTTTCGGGTGAGGCTAGAGAAAGGAGTCCAACAGTCAGCTAAGTCATCCATGTTATTGTGAATGTTTACTGACAGTGAGGGGAATAAGGCTATAATTTTGTTTTCCTTAGACCTGGTGGGAAAGCAACACTGGTGTTACCAGTCACTTCTCTCCTGTGAGAGTCCCAAAAATTGACAGAGATAGCTCATCTGTAATAGGTACCACAGGAGTTTCAGTTACATCCCTGCCCATGCAGGACAGGTAACTTGGTATCAAAATCTCCTACCTTAAAATGGAGGTTTCCTAT
The DNA here is from genome assembly GCA_014549065.1 of Cardinalis cardinalis. Lineage (NCBI taxonomy): Eukaryota > Metazoa > Chordata > Aves > Passeriformes > Cardinalidae > Cardinalis > Cardinalis cardinalis. The sequence continues at coordinate 5,309,996 of JACDOX010000043.1, read as the reverse complement.
TTACTTTCCAAGTCACCCTTTTAAAAAATACACATAAAGAGCTAATATACAACAACTCAATGAGTTCTGTGGCACCAGCATCAACCCCTGTCATCTGTAGGAATATCAAATGTAATTGCAAGTAATTATCATCCCACATAGTACCTGAATTCAAAACAAATTTTTTTAACAAAAAAAAACTGATTGGAAACAATTTTAAAATATTGAAAATTGAGTGTTTGTAGGGGTTTTTTTAGGTTCATTTTTTGTTTTGCTTTGTTTCTTTAATTAATGCCAAGGCTGTGTTCTCTTTATCAGGGCAGCAATTCACCGGCCAATGTTTTCCTGACATGGTTTAACTTGTTGCCACACACAGAATTGCCAAATGGGCTAGGTTGAGGGGACTACAGCAGGTCACCTAGTCCAGCCTACCTATTCGAGCAGGGCCACCCCAGAGCACAGGACTGCCACAGGATTGAGTCCCGATGGTCCTGGAATCTCTCCACGACGGAGGCTCCAGAACGTCTCTGTGACACCTGTTCCAGTGCACAGTACCCGCACAGCAAAGAAGTTCCTCGTCATGCTCACGGGGAGCTTCCAGTGCATCAGTTTTCTGCCCGTTGTCTCTTGTCCTGCTGCCGAGCCCCCCGCGCGGCTCCGCCTCACCCTCGCCCACACGGCCGCAGCCCGGGACGGGGCCCCACAGCGCCCCCTCGCGCTCGGCTCCCGCCCTGTCCCCGCCCCGCCAATCAAGCACGGCGCGGGTCAGTCACGTGCGGCGCCCGCCGCCCAATGGGCGAAGGCGGCGGCGCCCGGCCGGATTCAAACGCGGCGCGGAGCCGGCGCGGCCGCGCCCATGGAGCCGCGGCTGGTGGGGCCCGGGCCGTACCGCGCCACTCGCCTGGTGAGTGCCCCCTCCGCCGTTCCCGACGCCGTCGCCATCCCGCGCCGCTGTCCCCCGCGACCACTCGCCCTCCGGCCTCCTGGTGCCGCCCGGTGCTCCCAGGCCGCGTCTCTGCGGGGCGGGGGCGCCCGCGGCTGGCGCGGGGCAGAGGCCGGGCGGGCGGAGCGGCAGGTTGAGCCTTTTGTCCCGGTAAAACCTGAGGGAGGCTAGAGCCATATCTGTAGGTCTGCAGGTAGTATGGGGCTTTAAATATTTCAGCTTGCTAAACCTGGTATTTGTTCTCGGGTCACCACAGTTTAAATCCTGGGCTTAGGTTTCGGTGTCGTTGTGAACGCAGACGGTGACAAAAGGGTGTAGCTCTGCTTACACAGCCGGCTGCGTTCTGGCCGCAGGAAAACCTGAGAGGAGAGCTCCCGTAACGACTGGCTTTGTTCTTTCCCAGTGGAACGAGATAATCGAGCTCTTCCGTGCTGGGATGCCCTTACGGAAGCATCGCTGTCGTTTCAAGAGCTACGAGCGATGCTTCAAAGCCTCGGAGGCAGTGGAATGTTTGCATGAGCTGCTTGGCTCTAACCAAAACTTTGGCCCAGAAGTGACTCGCGATCAAACGGTTAAGCTGCTTAAAAAATTCCTGAAAAATCATGTAATCGAAGATATTAAAGGAAGGTGGGGCAAAGAGGACTTTGAAGACGATGGCCGTTTATATCGGTAAGCCTGTATACGGTGATTAAAAAAACCCCTGTTTTTCTGGATACATGTATAATAACTCTTGCTCATGTCTTACAAGTATTTTTGTAGAATGCCTCTGGAAAGTGTTGACACGTTTTCTCCTTTTCCTTTTAAAGCCTTTAGTTTTCTTAGTAATGGGTAACTGCTGTGACTTAATGTTTGGCTTCAGTTTTCTTGTCCGTTTTGAAATGTTTTTGAAGGTCACTTCTATTCAGTTGCATTCTTTGAATGTCAACAAAAGCTTTTGCAGATTTCACATGGTATTGAGTTCTCATTGCTGATGGCAGACATCAGGTTTGTTGGTGCTAGAAGAGTACACATTAAGACACGCAGGTGGAAGGGAGAATGCCATTGGTCACCCAGCTCCAATTGTCCTCCTTCACCCCAACCCCCTGACTATTTTGGTTGCTGTCTCCACTTCTTCTGAGAGAAGAGAAAGGCCTTCTGAATCTAAGATATTTATAACATTTTTAATGCTCCTTGGTTTGTAGATGGACAAGGGACAAAGCTTTATTTGCTTATCCTCAAGGTTGGTTCCTTACTTTCCCCTGTTGAGCATCTCAGCTGGTGGCTTGTTAATAGAGGGGAAGAAATTTCAGTGTAATAAAAGCTTAGCATTACTAGACTGGAATCTTTAACCTCTTGTGACCTCAGTTAAGGTTTGAGTGGACAGAAATTGCAGGGTTTGAATTTGTACCATCTTCTAGTGTCCTGTTTGGTGCAGAAGTATTATAAAGATGACCATTACTTCAAGTCTAGATTTGTAACTTTTATCATGATGACCCTTCTTTTGAGAAAACGAGAATTCTCATCATGCAAAACATTAGGGAAAATAGGCTAACAATAAGTTTATGCTTCTACTTATTATAGCTATTATTATATACTCCAATTTTACATATTCATTTTTAAGTAATGATTTCTTAATATTTTCTTTGGGGAAATATATAGAACTGAATTCCCACTTGATATATTTTAAGTCAATTTTTCATTTGCTCTATTGATCTTTTTATTTCTGGCATTAATTCTGGTCAAAAGATTTAATATGGGGTTTGATAACTGCTGGCATTTATTCTATATTTCTTTGGTTTGGTTTTGCTGTGCTTGTGTGGCTGTGAGGTTTTTGTTTATTTTGTATTAGCATGAGTATATATTGAAATTATTTTGTTCTTTTATTTATTTGTATTTTCAGTCATGACTTTTCTGAGCTGCAGGCTGTGGAAGTTGGCTGGGTGAAACATTTCTGTTCTTTTAATTTTCTGCGTGCTCTGCCTACTGATCTGCTACTGGACAACAGAACTCTTGTTATATATTTTGTTGTGATGTTCTTTCTCCCCTTCCCACTGAAAAAATAACTAAGTAACTGAACTTTTTTCAGTTAAAAATGCATACCTTTCATGCATGTTGAACTGGAGCCAGCTTTTTTCCTCACTGGGCTTCGTGCATAAATAAGCTATATACATTACTTGCGGCTTTAAGTATCAAGACATGCTTCTCCTCTATTTAAGTAGCTAAACACAGGTTTTCCAGCCTATTTTAGTCCTGTATTCAATGTCCTGGCAGCTCCCTCTGGTGGGCTGTCCTAATGCTACATGTAAAATACGGGGTGTTTTCTTCTCACAGTGCTGATGGAGGTAGTGGTACGAGTCAATTCTACTGACAGTGCTAACTTTGGAAAAGTTACGTGCTTCATACCTTCTGTATGAATATATGTGTTAACATGCTGTAACGGCACACTGTGGTACACAGTTGTGTCACTCATTTACTTCACATGTAAGTGTAGCTGTCTGCTTTTGTTCATCCACAGAGTATGCAAAAGAAATATTGCCTAAAGTTGGATTGCGTGAGAATATTTGGCAAGTATTAAACATGAAGATGAGATCTAATGTGACTTCTTATAATAGCAAAGACTTATCAGTGTGTCCTGACTTGCTGGCTCAGCTGAATCTACAATAATGAATGAGAAATTACAGTTTTGGAAGCTATTGGGCTTAATACTTTTTTTTGGAATCTAAGCCATTCTATCAAAAGCAAAGGGATTAGCACTCTTGCAATGATAGCAATCTTTTGAGAATTCAGCGGTAATATTGTTATATCTTGGATATCGCTGTTAGTTGACCTTGTTCTGTATTCTTTGTTCTGGACACAAACAGGTATCTCTAGTTCCTCTTTTTATAAACTCCCCAAACTAGTGTTGGTGGCTATAACCAATTCTGATCTTGATGTGTCAGCCTTGGAGTGTTTCTCAGTCCTTTGCTTTGAGTGACATTAATACTTCTTCATCTAGATCTTGCTGTAATGCTACCTGAGAAAGGGGAATGCACCTCCCTTTTCTGACTGTAAGAGCTTATTCTTTTACTGATTGGTTGCAAATCAGGGCAGCAAATGACACAAAGCTAAAAATTGTGAAGAACTGGAGAAAAACCAGGAAACTACTTAGAATAGTGTAAGGTAAAGGAAAAGACATGCAGATATGTGAGTATGTTCTATTTTAACATTAAACTCTTAAATAATGAATATCTGAAAAATGGTTGAGAACACTCAAAAGCTGAACATCTGCCATGTAATCTGGTTTACCATTAAAAAACAGAGTAAATCCTGCAGGATGAGAGTCAGGTGCTTGCTGCTGGTTCTGGGGGTTTGTCTGACAGAAGTGATCTCTCTGTGTTGCAGATGTGCTGTTGAAGGGCACTGTAGAATATGCTCAGTGTGTGTGGTCAAAACAATCAATGTGTTTAACCATTCAGTGTAACAGTACTGGACTAACCAAACTGCAGAACAAATCTAAATGAAAAACTTATTAAATGTTTGAAGTGGCTTTAGAGGATGGGGTAACATTCTGGAGAAACTCAAGAGTTTCTCAAGCATTTTTTTCTGGGAGGATGCATGCTCTCCAGCAGTGTACAAGCTTTTGTTGCAAAGTCATGGACATATCTGTCTTTTACATTCTGTTTTTAAAAAGTTAATGAGGCTTAAGCAGTTGCTTAAATCATCAGGAATCTCAACATCTAAAACCTGGGCATGCAAGTCGACATTGGATCTGGCCAGTCTAAAGAGGTGTTTCCATTGAACTGATTTGTCTTTCTGTTATGCGGTCATTAGTTCCTTTGTACATGTTCTGACCTAAGCTTAGCAATAATTTGATGCTGGTCAAGCTGGATAGTTTGTTTTCCTTCTTTTCTACAAGGGCTGGTTTAGGGCTTATTTCTGCTAATTTCTTCAAGGCACTTCTTGAAATGCCTTAAGAAGTCAAATAGTTACCTGCAAAACCAGCTGGAAAAAAGAACTGCAGGATATGATCCAGAAAAGAACTGCAGGATATGATCTTCGCACAGAAAGCATGTAAACGCAGAAGAACCTGGTAATGTGGGCAAAACTTTGTGTGGACACTTGCATGCACTCTAACTAAAGCCGAGTGTTAGTCATGTGACTTAGCTGTGTAGCTTTGCTTTAGGAAATGCATGCTAACAAAGCACTTGACATGGGGGAAAACATCCCCACGGCTTCTTCAGCAGAATCAGCATCTCCTAGTGAAGACCGATGTCATTGTCTATGCAAAGACAGCTAGTGCTGTATGAGACACGCTGGGATAGCAGGCATTCACCCAAGGCTCAACTATGTCATGGGAGGTACAAAGGACCTGAACTGTTCTGGAGCAGCAGCTGGAGGGCAAACAAGACACTCCACGATGTTTTGCATATCATGCAACACCAGTCTACAGCAAACTAAGTTGGGCTGTGAATGTCCAAAGCATTTGTTGTGTTTTTGCATGTGAAGGCTGACTACAGTTTTGCATTGCTAAATAGAGATTAGGTTGGCATTCAGAGACTTTAAAAATGTTCTCTAATTGTAGATTTCCTCCTTCCTCGCCACTGAAGTCATATCCAAAGAAACCTTCATGTGGAAAGGAAGTAATTAAATTTCCAGACTGGAATGAACCAAGGGCTGGCCCTTCTCAAGAACACATCCCAGTGAAATCCGTCGCAATGGTAAGTTTTATTTCCAGACAAAAGCATATTTGGAAAGAAAAACTGAGCTGATGACCTCTATGTTGTGTCACAAAATACTTGCTTATAAAATTAAATGGTAAATACTTTTATTCTAAACTTTTGTGAAGTTAAGTTTTTCTTAAAATTTGCTGGAGAAGTAATATTTTTGTGTTCTTTTTGCTACAGATTGCAATGCCCTGAGGAACCTGAGTTCCTCATGGGTGTATTTTCCCATATTTCATTCCAGTTTGCTCAAATTCCAATAGGGCATTTATTATATTACCAGACTGTGACTGTGTTCAAAGGGGTCTTAGGATGAGGGAAGAGATGAGGATCTGACTCCATGTTTCAAAGGCTTGATTTATTATTTTATGATATGTATTATATTAAAACTATACTAAAAGAATTTTATATATACAAAAGAAATATACAAAAGAAAGGATTTCATCAGAAGGCTAGCTAAGAATAGAAAAAGAAAGAATGATAACAAAGGTTTGTGGCTCGGACTCTCTGTCCAAGCCAGCTGGGCTGTGATTGGCCATTAATTAGAAACAACTAACACAGGCCAGTCAAAGATCACCTGTTGCATTCCACAGCAGCAGGTAACCATTGTTTACATTTTGTTCCTGAGGCTCTCAGCTTCTCGGGAGGAAAAATCCTAAGGAAAGGATTTTTCATAAAAGATGTCTGTGACACCAGACAAAATAGTCACATTGTATTTGGACACTTTAGATATCAGAATATATACAGTTATTACAACCTTCCTAGCTGCTGTAAGTACTGGTACTGATTCAATTTCCTTTTTTATAAGGAATATGTTTTGGCTAAGAAGAAGTGGTCCTGATTTTTCAGTTTTCCTTTGTAAGCTCGGAAAGTGGATTGATCCAGCCTTTGTAAAGTTGTTGAAAAACTTGCTTTTATTAGTAAAAAAAATTGTATCAAATCTGTTTATCTTGACATAGTAGAAGACTAGACTTCTGGAGTTGTGTATATTCTGAGGTCTTCGTTCAGTGTATCTTACATGTGTACGTTCTCATAATTTGTGAACTCAGGATTTCTTTGATGATTTTTCCCTTTTTATTACTACCCTTCAGAGCAGGAGTCTGACCTTAGATTTATTGATAAACCACAGTCTATTTGGAAAAGTAGCTCCTACCATTTTTCTGGACATTTAAATGTTCTGAATGAACAGTTATTCAATATTTACAATCCAACTGTGTGCAAATCAAGTGCACTCTTCATGTACAGCAAGCTTCTGAAGAGGAAAGGCATGGTCCTTAGTGCTTCAATAGTAGATAGAAGAAAAGATGGTGCCAAAGTCAGGAAATGAGAATGAGAGAATGGAATATTTTTGTTTCTGAGCAAGTATCTGTTGAAGGTGTAATACATTACAGCCTCCAACTGTGCCCTGAATTTCCATCCAAGCATCCTGGCCTGATAAGAATTAGCAAAAGTCTGCATGTGACTTGGATGCAACAGCATAGAGTTTGGCATAGCTCAAAATCTTTTCCATTGGCAGTTTGGATTAATACAGTGGACTGTAAGTGAGGCAAAGCTATAAGCTTCTTTCTGCTGCCTCTTTTATAATTAGGTCTAGCTTCCACTGGAATGCTGAAGTAGCTGAAAATGGTGGTACCTTGAATTGCTTCAGCATCAATCTGAGCACTTAGTGGCTGTGTGTAGATTGATGAGCATGGGCCTGTGTCATTGAAATATTGATGTGAAAGACCAGACCCCTAATTTCAGAGGGTGCTATTTGTTTCCAGCCAGCTCTAGTCTAGTCTGCTATGGAATGACAGACATCTAGTGCTTGGAGTATTTAAGTGCATTCCTGGAATGCATTTTGTGGTTTGGTTATAAGGAATACTTTTAATGTGCTGTAGCACTTGTCTGTAGTGTAAAACAGAGAACTGGAATGATTAGGAGTTTTCCCTTGAAAAGGATGCTGCTGATACAAGCTGCAATGTATGTCTACCCATTGATACCTTGATGACAATGTTCAAGAATAAGCTTGGATATGAAGGTTGCATAAAGAGTAGTGAAATTCTGCATTCTCAGCTTTACTTTACACTTTTATAATGGTGGACTAGATCTGATGGGTGCCTTCAGATGTAGTGATTTGCTTTTACTTTCTTTATGTATAGAACCTGTTATTGAGCTTAATGTTTATTTATTTTAGTATATGCTGAACAAGGATTTTTTTTCTAATTCTTTGGTATCATAATTCTCCAGTAACTTTTCCATAAACAGATGTTTAATCTTTAAATGGCAGATGAACTGATTTTAATCATGAATAGGACCTGAATATAGGATTAAAGGCCATTGACTCCTGAATTCTAATGGCTATTCTGACACACATAATTTTTCAGCTTTGGACAAGTTATGGAATTGAGAAGAGGTGTGTAAGATTGAGAAAACGTTTCATTTCTCTTAAACATAAATACTTACCTTGCATCCTGAAGACTTCACTGGAATTTAAGAACACTTGCAATTCTGTACTATAAATGTTTTATACTGTTTAACACTTGAAAAGCCACCAGTTAATCAGGAGGGTTTTTTCTGATTTCAGAACTCTGAGATGTGGTACAAGCGACACAGCATAGCTATCGGGGAAGTACCAGCATGCAAACTTGTGTTCCGCAGAGAACTAACACAAACAAATATAGAAGAGATATGGAAATCCATGACTTTATCACGGTGAGTATACTTATGAGTCATTTGCTCTTATAGTAAAACTGTGTAGTAGGTAATAGTCTTGTCTATCTTCTCTGGTAACGCTTGTAATTTCACCCACTCACTTTTCATCATTGCCTTCAAAGCCATAGTGTCTAGACTAATTCTACCACTTGTTATTTGGCTAACAAATTCGGTAAATAAAGTCTGAAAAAAAACTTTATTGTGCTTAGTACCTTTTGACTTCTGCATGTTGTGTTATACAATTCTTTGTTGTGTGGGCTTTGTCTTGTTTAATCACTTTTTTCTCTGTCTCTTTTTCTTGTTGCTAGGAAATAAAAGCACTTATGTAGAAGTGCTATGGAACCTTTCAAGTTCAATACTTTGTATGAGATAAATGGCATAGCTTATTGAGTGCTGAAGCTTTAAGATTCAGCTTAGAGATTCATTTACTATATTCAAATGGAATCTCCTATGCAGAGTTAAAGCTATTGCTTTAGACTATTTCTGCAGAGGAAAAAGTAATATACACTAGCTGATATTACAGCATGGTTGAGGTCTTACTGTGGATGACTTTAGTGCAAACCTAGCACATTATCTGCATGTAATGTGCTTGGTGCTGAGGTGAGCAGTTTTGGTGCCAGCATGATGGGCAGCAGAGGGCATGTGTATTCTGGGTTTCCTGAACCAAGGAAACTTCAGGGGAATGGAGAGACACCCTGGTAGCCTGGAGCTCACATGGCAGCAGCTGACAGGACCTGGACAAGTGAGACCAGGGGCAGTGGTGACCAAGCCTCTCCTTCACATAAAGGCCCCTATAGAGCTCTAGCAACCAAAAGATAGTGGTGGGCAAACAGGGTTGGCATAGCAGATCGTGTGGAAGGATGCTGAAACCCTGACAACTTGATCAGGGAGCAGTAGCATTCATGTGACAGAAAGTCCTGGACTCTTTAAGTTTGATAATTGACACTGGGACTCCCACAGCTCTGTGTTGGAAGAGTATGACTGTGGGAATAGGGAGACTCACAGCTGACCTTGAATTTGTTTGAAACTTTCTGCTTGAGCTGTATATGCATAAAGCTATGAAGCCCAGTGGGATTCATCTCAGGGTACTGAAAGAGCTGGATGATGCTATTGCAGGATCTCTCTCATTTTTTTTTTTTCATTTACCTTGGGATTCTGGAGAGGCCTCTGTTTGGAAGCTGGCAGCTATTTTCTCAACTTTAAAAAAACAAAGAACAAAGACCCTGTTAATTACAGGCCTGTCAGTATCACTTCAGTGCCTGTAAAATTATGGAAAATTATTCTGGGAGTTAATAATAAAATTTGAGAGATACAGAGTCATTGGTCATAGCCAGCACAGTTTCAGAAGAGGAAAATACTGTGTAACCAATTAAATTTTCTTTTTTGACAAGGTCACCCATCTAGTTGACCAAGGGAAGCCAGTTGATGTGGTTTATTTGCATTTAAGCAAAGCTTTTGATACTATCTCTCACAGTATCCTTCTAGATAAACTGTCCAGCATGCAGCTTGATGAGCCCATAATATTGTTGGGTGAGCAGCTGGCTCTTGGGTCAAACACAAAGGATTGTGATAGGTGTGGTTATCTCTGGTGAGCAGTCATCAGTGGGGGTCTGCAGGGCTCCATTCTAGGGCCAGTGCTCTTTCATGTTTTTGTAAATGATATGGATGAAGGAATTGAATGTATATTAAGTTTGTCCATGATACTAGGTTAGAAGGAACTTTGGACTCCATTAGGGGTGGACAAGGCCTGCAGTGAGATCTGGATAGAGCAAAGAGCTGTACATTCACCAAAAGCTTTGAGAAAGCTGAGGGGTGCCCTCATTGCAGCCTACAGTTTTTGGAGAGGGGAGTGGGGGGAGATGTGGAAGATCTCTGGTGACCAGCAATAGGTCACAAGGAGATGGAATCAAGCGGCTGGGGAGGTTCAGACTCCACATTAGGAAAAGGTTCTTCAGTCAGAGAGTGACTGGGCACTGAAACTGCCTCCCTGAGGAAATGGGCACAGCACCAAGCCCTACAGAGTTCAAGGAGCATGTTGGCTGTGCTTTCAGTTACATGGTATAGTTTTAGGTATTAAAATTACTAGACCTTTTCTAGGTACTAAACCAAAACTTTTTTAGGGCTATGAAGATTGTGAAGGGTCTAGAAGGGAAGACATGAGGAGTGGTTGAGATCTCCTGGCTTCTTAACTTGTAGAAAAGGAGGCTGAGAGGACATTGCAGTGCAATCTGTGATGGGAAGTGGAGGAGAATACACTGGTCTCTTCTCTGTGATGGCCGGTGACAGGACTGAGGGAATGGCCTGAAGTTGTCAGGGGAGGTTTACATTGGATATTAGGAAAAGAGTCCTCATCCAGGGGGTTGTTGGGTGCTGGAACAGGCTTCCCAGGGAAGTGGTCACAGCACCTAAGCCTGACAGAGTTCAAGAGGTGTTTGGACAGTGCTCTCAGGCATGGAGTATAATTTTTGTGGTTGTGCTGTGAAGAGCCAGGAGTTGATCTTTGTGGATCCCTTCAGTTTAGGATATTCTATAAATCTAGCCAGTTTTGTGAGAAGGAGGAGTTGTGCTGAATGGTCCTTATGGCTGTCATCCAACAGGAGATATTCTCTATGAAATGAAACTCTCTTTGTTTTCTGAATTGTATACTAATTGTATCCTAATACTTCATGTTTGCCTTTTCCAGATTAGATGGTGTATAAAGTTATGTTTTTTTGCAGATTACAAAAGGTGTTGGGTTTGGATTCTCTGGATGAAGTGTTAGACACAAAACTTGTGAATTCAAAACATATAGTTCAAAATGTATATCATGTCAATAAGCAAGGCATTGTCACTTTAGAGGACAAATCAAGTGAGTGTTTTAGAAATTTTCTTTTTTTTTTAAATTGCAATCTACTTTGTAAAAACTCTAGTTTTTATAATGCTATTGTTTTTAAAATGCTATTGTTCTCTGGTATCCTAATAGTAAGAGTCCAGGTTTATTCTATATTTACTCTCTTAAACAGATTCTGGCTTTATTAGGGTTGAAAAATGAATGTAAGACAGCAGCAACTTTTAACCATTTATAAATATAGGGATATTAATCACTTCAAGGTAACTTTCTTGGCCCTACACTTTTAATTACCTGAACTGGAGTGTTTACATGAAGAAAAAATGTATTAAAAATACATTGGGAGAGCCAAGATGTGCATTGAGAGAGTTTTGAGTTTTGAAAATAGTGCCATGTTTAAAACTGTTTTGCACATCAGGGAAAAAAGAAAGCATCTTTACTGCTCTGATCTATCACAGTATTACTGCCACCATGGTTTTCATAAGATTTGTAGAGAAATTTAAATATGACATTGAAACCTTGTTTGGTTGCGAATAAAACTGCCTTCAGAGCTCATTTCAAAGGCAGTTGGACCATCTCAAAATACTAACTTTCTCCTTGCAGAAGTGGCAAAACTGAATATAGGAGTGCTTTTCGTCATCTTGGGTACAAAGTAAACACTTCATTGTATAGCACTAGGGAAGACTGTATCTAGAACTGGTTTAGTCTGATTTTTTTTTTTTTTTAGAGTAGGTAAAAGATTTATGATATGACCTGTTTTGCTGATTGAGCTGCAAGGGGAGAATGCATAACTGTATGACTGTATGATAGTAGTGCAGGTACTGAAGTATAGATGTAATTCAAGCTAGATCCTACATTAAGGTATAGCCTGCCTTTGGAGTCACTTGATTTACTACACAGGAGGAATGTTAAATTGTTTTCAGCTTTGCTTTTGTCTAACAGTTGAATATTTTTCTTGTTTTTTTCTTTTTTGTCATTTTAATTTCTGTTTCTTCCCTTTGCAGAGGAACTACCTCATTGGATATTATCTGCAATGAAATGTCTAGTAAATTGTAAGTAAATTCAGGAGGGGAGAAAGATCCCACAAACAACCCACCCCCCAAAAAATAAATTGAACTGACTGTGTCTACACCACTTTATTAAATCCTGTTTACAATGATTTTCTAAAAGAAAGTTGTCAGTGTGTATTCTCCTTCTAGTGAAGCTTATTTAAATTAATTATATAAAAGTTTAACTAGTCTATTAATGTTTTTCCTCTAGTTTGTATGTTCACTAGACCTATTGGGAATAGATCAGTAAGTAGTAGATCAATAAAATTTAACTGATTTTGAAGAATCAATCTTTTTTAAATTTTTTTTTCCTCTAAGGATCCATTTTAATGGGCTGGATTAGAAAACACTGATCTGCTCAATGGCTGAAAATCAATGTTCTCTCTTTTTTGCTCCTTTTTGGTTTTGTTTTTTTTTTTCTTTGTAGGGCCCAGCTGTTCAGATCTGAAGCAGCCCACATACTCAGGCTTTGAAAGAGATGTCTTCAAAACAATAGTGGACTACTTTACCCAGATGAAAGAACCTCTTCTCACATTTAATTTTTTTGATATTTTTGTTAGTGTGTTAGGTAAGTAGTTTGGAATCTAATGAAAAAAATATTTTTTATAGTTAATTTCCTGGAGTTATTTTACCTTAAATAATATCCCAGATGAACTATTTAGGACCTGTCCTTTGCATTCTACATAGAAAACAGTTTAATATTTAAATTTATTTCATATCTCACAGTGGTTTTATTTTTGTGTCTTTTTAATCACATTAGTTCAAAAGTCTTTCATTGCTTGCCTTTATAATATTAAAGGCCTCTGTTCATTGCTCAGCATCCAATAGATGGATTTTAATAGATTTTTCTTTTTTTACAAGTGCTTAAGTATCTTAAAAACTCTTAAGCTTTTAGGAATTGCTTGACTGAAGTCTAGATTAGAAAGGATTAGGGCTTTAAGCACAGTTTTTAACCCTGGAAATGTGATATTTGAAGGGAATTGAAACACTATGTTGCTTTAATTTAGAAATGGCATTAACTAATGTAGTGTTTAAAAGAAGCAATGTTGTAGTTATTAACGAGAACTTTCCAGAGTTCACACTATATTAAAATTGACAATTCTGATCTTACAGATGGCTTACTGAAAGACAGTAAATAGCAAGACAGTAAATATTTGATTATATTTTATGTAATCAAATATCAGAAAGAACAATTGAGTTGAAAAGTAAACTCGCTTTGTAGCATGTTAGTTTTTTGAGCTTCTTTCTGTGTAAACAACACTGTTTTTAGTAAACTATTGAGATGAGAAAGGAATCTAGAATGACACTTCTGTTTCTGGAATTCAGTATATATATTTTGTGAGTTGTCAATCTTGCTTCACATGGAATATAAATCAATTTTCTGATTTCCTTTTCTTAGTCAGCTCTTGTTTATGTCTTTAAAACTTATTCTTCTGCTCTCATACTCTATTTCTGTTTGCTTTTCCATTTTTTTCACATATTTCAGGTTTTACTACTATCATTTCACACCATTTTGTAAACGTAAAATTAGAAGAAAGATTTCACACCAGTATGTATGTGGAAGCAATGAAAACTGTGCGGTGTTTCAACAAGTCAAACATTAATTTTGTGATCTCTTTAAAAAAAAGTGAAGTGTTGATATGGAATCATTCCTTACTCTTCTAAGCATATGCCTCAATATGCTTGCCAAATCTTCCTTTGAAATTAGAGAAAGCTTTGCTGTCCTAAACTTGGGCACAGTGCCCTAAACAAGCATGCAAATAACTAAAATGGGGAAGAGTAGCTTATGCAGCAGTGTTGTAGTACCATGCAGGGTAACCTCGACTGGCTGCAGAAATGGGTAAACAGGAATCCTAGAAAGTTTAGAAAAGGAGAAATGTCAGTTCCTCTCCTGAGGAAAAATAAGCAGAGTCAGGCACAGATTTAATATCTGTAGGTGTGAGGCACATGTATAAGCACATTTTCTTTCCCTGTGATTGTTGTCACAGACTTAACATTTTATGTAACATGGTTGCTATATCCGTGCATACCATTCAGTTGTGTTTAGTGCTGAGGTAATAAAAGAGCAAAGGATGAAAAAAACCCCCTGTAATTTTTAGTGTATTCTAATATTTAGAGTTATTTGTTATGGCTATCAATGTCTTCCAGTGCATCAGAAGAAACATCTTCTAAAAACTTAAGTCCTAGTAGTCTAATTCTAGTGATATCTTTCTAGTCTCATTGAGGAGTGGAGTTCTAAGGCAATCTTGAGTGAGTAAGAAGGGAATTTTGGGAGTTAGATTTAGAAATGTTATGTTAAATGTTATGGAAATATATAACTGAGAAATGTTCCCCAACCTTCTGATCTCATATAAACCAGGACTGCTGCAAAAACCCAGCAAGGCTGTTGAAGCTCTTCAGATATCTTGCCTCCTACTGCCACCAGAAAATAGGAAAAGACTACAGCTTTTGGTGAGAATGATGGCAAGAATTAGTCTAAACCAGGATTTGCCACGTCTTTCTGAATCAGTGAGGACCAGAACTTTGGTATGTATAAGTGTAAGGTGAAAGATCTGGACAGAGTTTTGGAGAATAGGTTAGAGATTCTTACTGGAGAGTATGAACAGAATACAGTTTGCTTGTTTAAGGAACTAGTTTGTCTGTCCCAGCTATTTGGAAAGCTAATCTGGATTTGAATAAAGTGAGATTTCTTGGCAATTTGTGAGCATACAAAGAACTTGCTCAGAATTTAGAGGTTTCCTTACCTTTCCAAGTTAAATCACCACTGATTTCACTATTGAGTAGGAAAAAAGCACAAACAAACAAGCAACCCCCAAAAACAAACAAGCAAAATCAATCAAATTCAACCAAAAAAGAAAAGCAGATAAGGTCTCTGGTGTTATCACTTCAGACAGTGTGAATGAAAAAGACTGCCTGTTTCAGTCATAGCTAGAAATATGGAGCTGAATGTTCTGACTGACCTGTTTTCAGCCATTCAAAAAAATTAAAATCCCAACTGTTTATTTCAGTAGTCATTTTTTTCTCACTGCACACAGAAGTCTCTTAGAGTAAGCTCCAGTTTTTGCTAATTCTTCTGTCGGAGCTTATGCAGTGATATCACTACACTGATGTGTGCAACAACACCTTATTACAAAGTCATTAGGCATAACTATTCTGATGAGCTAACAACATATATTTATTTTGGTTAATTTAAAAGTCTTTGTAAATTAAGTGCAATGGAAAACTAAGCTGCAGAGCTATTCTGTAAAAATCCTATAGCAGCATGTACAAATCTAAATGCATTCCACAGCAATTAAGTTTTTAGTGAACTCTGAATAGCATTTGATTAAAATAATTAAATTTTTTACTGCCAAGGTTATAATTTAATTAACTCTAAGTGGTCTTTCATTAAAATTATTGTTGTAATTGAAGTGTTGATTTTAAAAGTGAATCCTTATAGACTGAGTGTTTTGTACTAAGTGTTAATTCAGCAATGTAATGTATGGTACATGACAAAAATCTTTATTACCTTCTGTGATTTTAATATTACAAGTGACTGGTGCACAAACAGAAACTCTTGTAACTGAGGGCTTGAGCACAAGACTACCTGAAGTTAACTGGACCTGAAATTTTATTTGATGATTTCAGAATAATCGTTTCAAGTTTTCCCTCTGGTGCCTAATTTCTATTAAATTTCTGTGTTAATTTAAAAAAAAAAATTCTAAATACATATACCCTCTTTAAATAGCCATGTGAAGTGGCTATTTGACAAAGTCTTGAGAATAAAATGGAATTAATTCATTCTATATCTAAAGTCAGGAGTAGATTATCTGTATGAGGCAGGAGCAATCTTCAGTGCACTCACATAACGTCACTGTACATAATATATTTTAAAAAATATTGATATGTTTGAAGTACAGTAAGTATTGCGATGTTAAAATATTTGTTCCAAAAGTTCACTTTTTAAATGTAGCCTGATTCTCTACTCTTCACTCCCAAACAGAAAAATACATTATAATGGTGTGTGTTTTTTTCCCTCAGATGGTTCAGGCATTTTCCCGTTGTATTCTCTGCTCAAAGGATGAAATAGACTTGGATGAACTTCTTGCTGCTAAACTAGTATCTTTTCTCATGGATAATTATCAAGAGATCTTAAGTGTTCCTTCTGCTTTAAAGTCTTCCATAGAGGATCATGTTGTACATCTCCAGAGAGTCCAAGTAAGTATCTAGTGAAAAAAACCTCTTTTGTCTCTCTGTTTCTAGATTGAACTTATCCTTTGTTCTCTGAAGATCAACAGTTCTTACAAGGCTTTGTTCTGTCTCTGTTAACTTTTGAGATCTAATTAATTTTGACTACTGATATTCAACCATAACTATGTGTTTAAATGAAACTAAACAAATATTGAATTTGTTTAGAGACAACTCTCAAATATGTTTTCCTGTTTTTCAGCACTATCTTCTCATGGAATGGGCCAACTATGTTTGTGGTGGTGAAGAAAACGGAATTATTATAAAGTGTTTTCATTCATGTTCTGACTTTTTTTTCCCTTTAGAACAATCCTTGCTCAGTTTTTTCATCTGTTTCCTGATACCATAATTTCCTTTTGTTCAAAGATGATTTTTAGTTCTTTTGTCTATTTTCTGCATGAAAAATAACTTTAAACTTATTTCAAGAGCTGAACAGGCTTCATATGTGTCATGTTTTTGACTTGCTGGAACACATTCAATTAGGGCGGGAGATAAAAAATTCAGGGTCTCTATTCAGTATTTCCTCTACTTAATATCTTAGAGTGGTCAATTGATTAAGCCAATTTATGTAAGTGTTTTTGCAGAAAACCTAGCTATTCTTCTTTTTTTTTTTTTACTGTATCTTCAGATAAAATATGCTGGGGCTGATAGTGATGCAGCACTTCCTCCTCCATCATTCTGTCACCAAATCACTACAGGTGAATTTGAATACCAAAGGGCAACTGGCTCTCAAGAACCACTGGCAGCTTTGTTGGAAGAAATTGTAATGAATAAAGAAATATCTGTGAAGGATAAAAAGAAGCAGCTCAAGCAAGTAAATAAAAAATTCTCCACAGTTTCTAATTTCAATTTGAAAAGATTTATCAAGTCTTAGACATATATTCTTCTAGAGAAATACTGAAATTGAAAACAGTGGCTACACATGGGGATTTCAAGATTTATAATATTTTAGAACAAGATGCTGTGATGAATCAACCCAAATCAGAAATACTGCCTAATTTTCTATATAACAGTGTAGAAATTCCATTAGAGATATAATTCCCCTGTTCCAGAAATGCAAGCTTCACTTTAATAGTTCATTGTATGTGTTTGAACAAATTCTTAATTTGAATTAATGTACTTTTCTAGTTTCAGAAATCTTACCCTGAAGTGTACAGAGTACGATTTCCTAGCCCTGAAACCGAAGCGATGCTATTTCCTGAAAAAACTAAACAGAAACCACCAATACTGATGTGGGCCTTAAAAAAGCCTTTTCAACCATTTCACAGAACCAGAAGCTTTCGGATGTAAATGGTTTCAAATATATCAGCGAACGAACAGAGACACAGTGTATTGTCTATGGATCTCATGCAAAAGGAGCCTAAGCAGCACGTGGTTACTCAAAAAAACTACTGGGGATACTGCTAAGATCATAGAAGATGTTGAAAGAAGGGTAGACTATTGAGGATGTAGTAATGTGAACCACTATCAGTATTTTTGTAAAGCATTTTTTTAAAATGTCTGTTACTTTAAAACAAGCAACAAAAACCAGAAAAAAACTAAACAAACCCACCGCACACTCAAGGGGATTATTCTATATATGGGTGATAATGTACACTTGCTGTGGTTTGTTTTGACTGTCATTTTAAGGCCTAAATGTATTTGAATGTAATGTATTCTTTGTAACTAGTCAACAGCTTTTTTCCCTCCCTGAAAATGAGTGTCTTGCATAAACTAGGCTATATTTGTGCACATATAGTGTGAGGAATTAACTTACTGTACATGTTTGAGTAAGTATGAAACACTGGATTTTGCTTTGCTTTTTGTGAGAGACTAATATTAAAAGTTAATGATGCAACCAATTGACTCTTTGCACCCCTCAACCACAGGGGAAGGGGGAGTGCTTTTGGGTATGTGGTTACGAAGCTTCTTGGTCTGCCCAGGTGCAGAGGAGATGAGTACCCATCACCAGAGGATGACCATGACAAACCCACCTTCGTGTAGCAGCAAGCTGGGGTTTGAGACAGATAAGGGAAAACACCTCCAAGAAGCATATCCTGCAATGTTGCTGGGATGCTGTTTTTTATCATGCCAATTTCCTCCCTTACTCAACTGGCTCAGGCAGAAGATTCTCTCCCATCCTGAGAGATACAGGAATATTCACACTTAGGCTTGAGGGTATTTGTCCCCCATGTTAAGGCAGAACTGGCTCAACTAAGCTGGCATGACAGACGTGGGTCATGTCTTTGCCTCCAGACTTATTTCTTGGGCCTGCCACCAGAGGACTGCAAATGATCCACAGTGTTGCAAGAGACATTGTAAAGCTCCTCCCTGAGGAGAAGTACCTGGGCATTCCCACTTGAACCTGTTGAACCCATTGGACTTTGGGTTTAAGGGATTTCCCCTGGCCCTGATGGTTTGAAATTTTAACTGTTACTTCATCTACTGGACATCTAAATTGCAACAATCAGGTTTCATAGGGTGGTGATACCTTTCTTCTTTACTATCTATTCTTATCCTTTCTTTTTATTTTCATTGTATATTTTCTCCGGTGTAATATTTTTACTTTTATATTGCTCTATTTCTATAGATAATAACCAAATCTGTTATATACTTCATTTCCATTTTAACTAAATTGTTCCAAAATGAACCTGTTGTCTGTCTGTCGGTCCGTCTATCTATCTACCTACCTATCTAATATTTTTCTTTATAAAAACCCCGCCATTCATTCAGTGTTACATCACTCTAGTCTGCCCTGAGGGATCTATTAACAAGAACCTCAGTTAACCTGCCTCAGGGGCAGGTTGTAACATTGCTGACCCTAGCATGGCAGATTTATTTTTGAAAAGTAATTCTCAATTTCCTGATTCATATGGTGCATTACAGGTTGAGTGAACTTCCTTTGAAATTCCATGAACTTTATGTAATGCTGACCTATTCTGATAGGCAACGCAGCCTTTTCCCCTATTTTCTTACTGCAAATTGTGCAAAGCTGGGCGCTTGACAATAGAATATACTTTATCAGAAAATTTTAAAGCCTTGAGATTCCTCTAAAAATGGAATTCAAATATTGAAGTGGCATTCTAGTGTACATGCATTTATTGATTTGATTAATTTTGCATTATGAAATCTAGCGTGCCTATATGCTGATTGTACATATTACATAGTTGATTCTGAGACCACTGTTTTATCTATTAAAGCATTGCTCTTTTCCTGTATATACCTAGAGTCGTGATTTCATGCTATTCATTAGAGATTTGAAAAACAGCATTTCATAGCATATTGAATGTCAGGGTAGTCTATGCTGGAGAGAAGACACCTGACATCTCAACAAATTTCTGAAATTTTATTAGAAAATGTAATGCAATATTGACAGCATTTGTACCTTGCTTCCTGACCAGTCAATAAGTTTCATTATGTACATTACAAGGTGGTTGAGAAAGGATTACTTCTTGGGTTATAGATTGGGTTATTTCTTGGGCAGTGTGATATTGAACAGTACATGTTTTCATGAGATGTTCTCACAGAGATACATGAACTTCATATCAATAATCTTATGCAAATTTGATACAGAAAGATACACTTTTCAAATATTGAGAAAATATAAAAATTACTTTTAAAAATGGTCTGATGCCATTTCTAACCTTTTGTGCTAGGTCTTCAAGGGTGAGAAAATCTTAGATATGTCATAGTATTCTGTGTAAGTTTACATGCTGTCAAGCTTTTACTGCAACTAGACTACTCAAATATATTTTGTTATTTCAGTAATCCATGGAGTATAATAATGAGCAAGGCTGCTTGGAAGCAAGTCTTGCATAAAAGTGGAAGCCCATCCTAAGGGATCTCTGCCATCACTTCCTAAATTACAGAGGAGAAATTGAAGCCAGTCTATCTGCCCTTTGAAATAACCTTACTGCCTGCCAATAAGCCTTCTGCTATCCTGTTGAAATTCTCCCTATTCCTTTAAAAAATATGTAGCCTTCCTGAGTCTATTTTAAATAGCAATTGAAGTTTACTAATTAGTTTTCATGATGAGAAGTTGAAGATATGACTTATGTTTTTATGAATTATCCTTCTTTTGTTTCAGAGATTTATGATAGTGGTAAAAAAAACCCCAAAAAGTCCATTTGCTCACAATTTCCAAGGCTGTGAAAAATACAAAATATCTTTGAAAAACCTGAAGGAACTGTAGGGAGAGAATTTTATTTGAGATCATAATCTCACAGACTGAATTTTAACCATGCTCCTGTCTTGGGAGACACTTTAGAAAAGCTTTCAAGAACAGAAGTTATGTGAGAATGGCTCGTTTTTACAGCTGAACCTAGTGCGAATATGCAAGATGAATAGGGTAGGAACACAAAAGTAAGGTTAGATAGGTAAATTTGCCTGTTGTTTTCAGGGTGCAGGTTAGAAAAAGTAAGCTTGAAACCTGATTCAGGGAAGACTGTAAGCTTGGTAAAATATCTCAGAAAAAAACCAGAGATTCTCTGACTCTAAACTGTAGGCAATAGAAACTTTTGATATTAACTTTCTCAGGAATTTAGCATTTACTTCTGTGTTAAAGCCCTGTGATATCTTGATATTGCCAAGACTGAACATCATGGCCTCCTCTGGGTTTATTTCTCTTGAACCATGAGGCCCACAAGCCAAACTTTGCTTTGCTTCTCCTAGTGACTGTTCTGAAGCTCCTCACTAAATGGAGTTTACATTTTTTTAAAGCAGATTAGGAGGAAGACTCAATAAAGGCAGATGTTGCTACTTTTTTGGTCCTGTTAAACCTAAGTTTGTCATCTAAGTGGAGCATCTTGTGTAGTCTTGTATGTAAGTAGGAGCTAATTCTTCTTAAAATTGGATAATATTTAACTTTGTAGTACTAGAAGTATTTTGTAGTACTTGTAATACTAGTGTAATGCCACTAGTTGTCAAGGAAGGTAGTGTTAGACTTTTTGAGCAAGATCTTTCAGCAGAAAT